>CM054816.1:11395235-11596127 GCA_028984105.1 Lavandula angustifolia | reverse complement strand
GCTTTCTTCTCGGTTTGTTTGCGGCTTCTGACTTCAGCCTATCTCCCTAGCTAGCTTTTCATCGCATCGATTCGAGCTTGTTCCTTCAGTAGTAACGATGTATTCTTAGCCCCTTTCTTCAGCTGGGTAGGAAGTTTCCAGCCCTTTCTTTCCTTTCGCCCGCCACTGGAGGAGGCAGAGAGGAGTCTCTTCCTCTTCCGAGTCCTCCTCAAGGAACTCAACAACTTCCTTAATGTGTTCTCGCTGTAGGCTGGGTTGCCGATTCCCCCGGGGCCCTTGGTCCCGAGCCACTGGGCGCCCCGCCGCGCACTATAAAGACCGGGCGCTGAGACACCCCCCCCGTCCGACCTTTGTCGGGCCCTAAGGGATCGCAGGGAGATGATCGGCTATCGCTGCCCCCGTACCGATTTCTTCCCCTTGGTGTCCTTTTCCCCTTTTGCATCATCGATAAGCCTGTGGTCCGGATAGGAACGACTTTGCCGTTCAACCCGTCTCAAGGCCTTTCGCATGCTCTCAAACTTGAGGTGGAGGTCATCAGCTCTCTATGATTAGATCCTCACTATACTTTTTGTGAGAGGCCTTCGATAGATTAGATTCTCGAGCTTGTTGGTCCGACTCAATGAAGAGATACTAGCGTATATGCCGACCTGGGCCGCCTTAAATCAAGCTCCGTAAGTGATGTCCTCAGGGCCTACCAGACGATGCCTATTGTTGTTCAAATTCTGCTCTTTGAGTGGCTAGGGAATCCGTGAGGACCCCCGAGAAATCAGTAACACCTGTGTTTTGAATTGAAGTCCTCGCCTTTGATTTCTCACTGAAGCTTCATTGCCTTCTTCCAATCGCGATGGCAGCCTTGGCCAAGAGCCTATTCCGAGCTCCTTGACTTTTCAGCCTGGCACACGTCCCGGACCGTCGGCCTTTGAGCCGGGCGCAACCTTAAAAGTAGACCCCAACAAAAGTTGTAATCGGGTCCACAACTCGAGAGGTTCCAAGGCCGAATTTACCGGGAAGGAGGGTGCTGATAGGTAAATTCAGCGCAGGTCGAGCACCCTCCTCCGGGCCTGAGTACCCTCGCAGCAGCTTCTCGTGGCCTCGCATCATCAAGGGGGTCCCGATCATCTGGGATCGAACCCTCGGAAGGCGCGGTCGCCGTGGGGATGCGGGGGCCGCAAGTAGTGCCGCACGCTCCCCTTAAGCTTCTACTGAAAGGCAGACATCCACAGCTTAGAATAGCCTATTTCCCCGGCGGGATCTCTAGCTTCCTCCGAGTTAAGACGTCACAGGATTGGTGTTGGATCAAACGGTTCCGAAGTAATCCAATCCTCGAACCTTATCAAAGCATTTGAAGTCGGGACTTCGAGCAAGGGACACCAAGTCCGAGCGACTTGTTATCTCGTGTATGGCCTCTGAGACTTCTCAGCGGCCCGCTCAAGAGCTTCACCGCACCCGATAGTCTCAAACTTCCAGGCCGGTCTCCATTTCATCCAAGTCAATTATAGATATCGCCTTCTCGCCAGGGGATGTCGGCGAGTGGTGGAACATCAAGTGAGGTCTCGAGAGATAGGAGTTGCTCTGGCCCGCCCCGACCCCCCTGTCTCCACCGATAAGCTTCCTTTTCACCGAGACTGCCTTCTCTACCGAGACAGCCTTTCTCCGCAGACCGTCTTCTCAAACGAATCCGAGTCGCCTCTCACCCCGAAAGGAGGAATAATCATAGCTTGTTCGAAGACTCCTTCTCCCTTCTTTTCGGGGGAGTCTTCGTGAGGGGTCTTCCGAGGAGGAGACCTCTTCTTGGCGGGGAGTGGAAGTCTTCTTCTTCCCTTTCCCAACTTCAATGTGCCCCCGCCCCCAACCGCGGAGGGCCGCCGCCTTGCCGTGGGAAGCGCATTTTCTGGGATTAAAATACGCTTGTCCGCTGTAAGTTATATGGTCTAAACCGCGTGGGTCTTCGATCGCGACGGCCGCCTTCATCCAATATAATGACTTTCCCTTAACACTTAGGCCGAATGTAAACTTATCAAACTTCGCAAAGATGTGTCCTGGAATTCCTTGAGGAAGAATTCCGTCCACCACCTTTGCTCCTCATATATTGCCATCATCATCCGGAGCTCGGGCCCCGACACCTGATCAAATGAGCCACCTTGGCTTGTTAGGATTTGTGCCACGATATAAGCTAAGGCGCGATATCGAGGCAAGATTGAGTTCTTGGGGAACGCCGCCATGAAGGATGTCGATCCCCTACGTAATATCTCCGTATATTCATCTATCGGATCGTCCTTATATCCTCGCTACGCTTATCCCACCGTCCTAGAGGCCGAAAACTCTTCCTCAAGAGCTTGTTTGATGGATATTCTCTTCATCTCTTCACGCCTCTTGTGGGGTCAGCTACGTGATGAATAATAAAACGCCCACGATATCGCCATCAACTACTTCCGAGTTCGCATACAACTTAGAAACCCGTCTGGGAGGAAGAACGCCGGCTTCCTCGACAAGAACGCCTCAAGGACCGATGCCTCGAGCTCCGTCAAGATCTCGACCATGATGTCGAGTTCACTGTGTGTCGAACTCCATGATGGGTGCACACCACACCCCGTCATTCTCTAGAATTTCGATCGATTCGGGCAGGAGAAGTGACGTAAATATTTGGTTGCGCCATATCTAGAATCTCGCAAAATTCGCATCAATATTGAAACATATATAACATGTAAGTATAACTACCGAATAACCGTGTAAATCTACCGTAATAGTCTCCGAGGAAAGTGAATGCAGCTTGCAAGTAGAAGATCTTAATTTCGAAACTCTGTGGTTTTTAGTGTAGAGGTGAAAATTGCGGTTTTTAGAACTTAAACGTTGATATAAACGAAGGTGAAGATGAACAGCTTCTTAATCAACGGTTCGCTTTAAATCTTGCTTTATGAGATGGACGGCCTGGACTCGATCTTATAAAATAGGCAATGATCAACTTAGCCGCCTAAGTCAAAATACAGCTTGTATAAAGCCAAAGAACTAACTTGATATGACATGCATTTAATGCGCGACAAAGTTCGCAATCTTAGCATAGAATGTCGTGGCATTTAATGAAACCGTTTATAATCAATGACATTGTCTAAGGCATTGAATACGATGCCGAATCTAAATCATAATGGCATCAAATACTTAGTCGAGCTTCAAAAAGAGATACGCCAACCCGTCCCGCCGAACATCGTAGCGAGCCGATACCTCGTGTAGATGGTTGCCGAACCTCTCGTGTACCGAGTAAGTCCAAGACCGAGAGTGAACATTCCCCTTGCCGAATGCTCCTCTCCCGAATCCACTTACCGACTTGAGCCGGCAGGTCAAGCGGCACTCAGCTCTACCGAAAGTTCTCTCGAATCTCGGCTTCGCCTAGAGGCTTGGTCGAATATCGGGCCATTTGATGGTCGTGATGGATCTTCTCCATTCTCGATATCCTTCTTTCAACATGGTCACGAATGAAGTGGTGTCCGATGTCCACGTGCTTGCATCTAGTATGAAGAATAGGATTATGAGTGATTGCAATGGCACCGGAGCCGTCCCAAAAGATCGGCACTTCGTCCGAATGACGTTATAGTCGCGTAGCCGTTGTCTCACCAAGTATTGGGGTGTAGCAACTTTCGGGCAGCCTATGTATTCGCCTCCGCCGTTGACGCCACTACCGAATGTTGTTTCTTTGAGAACCACGATATTAGCTTACGCGAGGAACCGACAAATTCCCGAAGTTGATTTTCGGCCGATCCCGCAACCCGCATAATCTCGCATCGTAATAACCGCTAGTTCAATATTATCATCTCGCCGGATACCATAAACCCATGTCATGTGTTCCTCTACGATAGCTGAGAATCTTCTTTGTCGAGTCCATGTGGCTCGCTTAGGATTCGCCCGAAATCGAGCGCGACACCTACAACTTAAGTTATGTCGTGTCTAGTAGCGCTTAGATATAATAAAAGAACCAATAATTGCACGAAATCAAATAGCATGGTTCACCGATACTCCCTCTTTTATCAAGATCGATTTTCATGTTCGTGTTCATCTAGGATCTTGATTGGTTTGCCTGATGTGCAATCGAATTTCTTGATGAGGTCTCGAGTGTATTTGCCTTGATTGATGAATGTTCCCTCTTCCGATTGTTTGACTTGAAATCCGAGGAAATAATCTTGAGCTATTCTTCTTATCGTATTTCGATAGCTAGGATGAGGCGCCTTCATCTTCTCGCTTGTTATTTGCTAGGGGGTTCAAGATTTCAAAGATTGATTGTCTCCCCTTGAACAAACCTATCGCAAGTCGATTATCCGAGCGTGTGGGGGCGGATATGGAGGCTCCATGGCCGAACTCGAGTCTCTCCTTGCAATGTTTGGGGCTTGTTGTTGGCTAGCACGCCTCAAGCTTTTTCTCGCCTCCCATGTACGCTCCGTCATCGTTCCTCCGCACATCGTCACTCTTCTTCGTAGTTTCATGCTCGGCCCCGAAGTCCCGAGAACTTCTCGCTTTAGTAGACTTAATTCCGCATCCTTTCGGAGTCAAGTCCTTGGTCGGCAATGAGATCGATCTTCTTGTTGCCGAGACTTGGCCATCGAGAGTTAATCTCCTCTCGAGTCTCAAAACAAGTCCTTCCGACTCATTAGCAACCCGACTCTCCCGAGAAAGTCTCTCGATTCTCCACTTTCGTGGTATCTAACTCCCGAAGAGTCTTACCGAGCCGTAGGCTCATCTCGAATCCCGCTCATCTAGTAATTCTTCGTAGCGATCGAGGCGTCCGCATTCTCATCTCGCACCCGATACACCGTCGTGTGAGCAAGCGGAAGAAGAGTTAAATGGTGTGTGAGAGTTTACCTCATCCTCTTCTCATGCCATTAGACACTTTTCAAAGTCTTCTTCAAGCTCTAGGGCAATAAATGCCGCTTCATCGTCCGATGAATCCATGAAGGAATCGACTTCATCTCGAGTCGCTTGAGAGTTCACCTAAGCAATGTATGCTTGACGTTTCTTGATGAACTTCTCCCCTTCGAGCTTTTCGTGCCGCTCTTTCACCGTACTCGAGCTCAATAGCGACCATATTGGTAGTGTCCTCGGCTTCTTGCGCTTGTAGCAGGAGGTGACTCTCGCCTTCTTTACTCTCACCGTCTTTCGACCGTGCGTAATCCTCATGTTTCCCCGCAATCGAAGTATGCGGAGTGCACTTAGGTGTATATTCGTACTTACTCTTCGAGTCTCTCGACGACTCTGGAGAGCTTTCACGCGCCGGCTCCTTCTCCTTCGATATTTGATGGCAAGCAAGGCATATCTCTCGAGCTAAGCTTCCTTCTTGTAAATTGTCAGTTAAAGGCTCGCCCATGCTAGATGCGGAGCCGCTATGCCGACCGGTGCTTTAAAGGCATGGTCAATCCGTCGCTTCCTTTGTGGTAGACCGAACTCGAATTCCTCGATTTTAATTATGAAAATATATGATTAGGGAGAAACAATGTCAAGATCGAATGTCTAAGCAAAGTAGCAAAGGGAGTCCAATGTCCGTCCTGGCAAAGGTTTCCAAGATTTTGAGATTCATCTCTAGAGTTGGAGAACGCCTTTCCCAAACCTCATTGATAGTATTCATTATATCCGTAAATCCGACATTGAGATCTTCAATCGTGTCGCCAGCATGAGAGACAGCCTCTCCAAACTCGGAGTTCCAAAGACTAACTTGTTAGCTTTAATCTTCTCGAGTCCCCCCGACTATACCGAGGCCTCGCAAGCCGTTCCGAATCGCGTGGACCGAATAACTAACTATACTAAGGCCCGCTAGCCGACTCGATGTTAGAATTCGCACCGTTCAGAAGAGTTCGCAGAGTGCGGAAATGTGTAGGCCCAATCGAGTTGAGTTTGAAAATGTTTTTATTAAAATAGTTTCGTAGGTTAGTGCAATCGTTAAGCTTTGTTGAAACTCGCTGTATGATTTTGTAAAGCAAGCTCAATATGAACAAGAAAATCAATGCAACAAGAAAAACAAACACAACGATTTTAAAGTGGTTCTGATATCAAACAATCCTACGTCCACTTTCCGAAAAGATCAAGAGGCAATTTTATTTTACCGAGTTAGTCTCGCCGGTTTGTGCACCGGACAAACACTCGGTCTTGAGGATTACAAGAGCAAGTCCCAGCTTACAAGTATCAAACTAAAGTGTTTGACAAACTCTCCAACAATGAAGGAGTTCTTTACAATAAGAACAATTCAGGGGATGAACTCCTTCGGTCTAAGCTACGGATCTATTCAAATGGAGTTAGGTTAGAGGTAAGGGAACACGAAGGTGGCTTCTGTGAGTGACGAACAACGAGGGAGAACTCTCTAGGTTCGTGTTCGGTCACTTGGATACTAGAGGCTATTGATTCTAATTCAGCTTGGTTCCCTTGAGCAAGGTTGTCGCCTTTTCGCTTGAAGTGTTTCTCTCAAGTTCTTGCGGAAAGCTTAAGTTCTCGTAAGTATATTGCTCGTAATCGCTCGTTTGTGTTCTCGGTGGTTTTCTTCGATTTGATTTTCCTCTCTATTTATAGAGGCGAGCCATGGTTAGATCCGCTGGAGACGAACGATCCACGTATCACTCTCTCAGGGTAGCTAACGACTCTTTTAAGGAATCTTGCAGAGCTTTTCCTCCATTTCTCGAAAGTGGTCGACTTGTGCCTTTAATCGAACTTTGATAACCGACCGCTCGCCATTAGTCGAGGCGTAGAAAGTAGTTGAGACGAATGTACTTCTAGGTGCATACCGAAGTTGACTTCTTTGATTACCTCGTATGACTCTACTGATTTAATATATAAGCTCATCTGACACTCAAGGAAACTGTCAGGCCGTTGGCCGAAGTCCGACCCGGGTCCGCAGTATACTCCTGCTGAGTGCAACCTTACTGAAGGTCAACTCTGAGTTCAGTGAATTGCTCCTTCTGAGTCCAGTTCTACTGACTCCTTCGATGCGCTCCCGCCGAAAGAGCAAGCAGCATGTAACTCTGAGCCCTCGAACCATGCTGAAGGATAGTCTACTGAGTCTGAAACTCTTAGAGACTAAGGTATTACTTTTACAACTCAATGGTTCACCAATCAAATTAGGATTTTGGAATCAGCCAAATCTTCTAAGCAATTAATAAGTCTACTTCTGAATCACATCCCAACCTATAGTTACTCTTACTCTATTCCCCTTGCTCTCTGACTTGGGCTAAAACCCAAGAAATCCCATAAACATTTGATCTCGGGTCTTGACCCGTAGATATCAACCGTTGGACTTAAAGCCGAAGCCCATGGGTCCCCTCCAATTGGTTAGCATACAATGGAGATCAACTCATTGCACTACTAACAAACATGTACACAATTCTCAACTGACGTGTTGGGTCAATCAAGAATCTCGATTGATTAAATTCAAAGCATTACACATGCAGAACGCACAAAACATATTTCATGGATAATCAAGCATTTCGCAGAGCTTAATAACTCAAAATAGTTTTAGATAGTAAAACCCACCTTGTTGCTATGCTTGTAGTAACTTGCTATAAACGGTCAAGTGCTATCTATCTTCTTCAATATAACCTACATGAGAATACCTTAATTTCGATGTAATTCAAACTCTTATTCCTCCGTAATCTAACAACTTCCAAATCCTAATTCACAACCCCGTCTATCAAAACTAATTTCGTTAAAACAACATCGTCGACTTAGGACACCCTAACTTTTAGTTAAATGGGTAAAAAATTTCTAAATTCATCGAGATGCATTTCATCATATAAAGCATCATAGTAAATTATTGAGTTAAAATATCACCAAATATGTTTTAATTAGATAATGTTATAATATTAAATAAATCTATCATGTTGGTTTGTACCTTTATTACAATTAACTCACCAATTACGTACATAATTCCAAATCCTTATTTTATCCTTATTTTATTATATAAAACAAGTAAAATGGTGAATCAGTATCCTCTTTACAACTTTAAGATCGAAATTCTCGAGAAAATTTATATACTATGTGTAAGGTTTATAATTTATTGATATAATAATTCCGACACTAACCCGTCGGGTATGAGATTCAATTTGAAAAGATTTGAAGATTCCAAAACCCTTTAGCCGAATGATGAACCTCTTAATGTAATAGCTTAGTTGAGTTCACTGTTAGGAACTCAATATGCTAGCTGGAGTTCGAGAGGTGATAGGTTCAATAGAATATTTTATGTCACCGGATGGACTCAAAGATTAGGAACTCGCCATGGGCCTCAAAACCCACCGAATCGCAGAGAAAATCGTGGCAAGTACCGAATATCTCGAAGAATGTCGGTAGGGAGACAACCCCGCAAAAGCGTTCGAGGAATCGGAGGAAGTCAACTCAGCATCCACTTGGAGTTTGAACAAACCTCACCAACTCTATAACCTCGACCAATAAGGAGCCGCGAGCACCGTAGTAGCTCTGACACAAAGCCGCTCCCCCGGACTCGAAAAAGAGGAAATCCCTACAATGGCAATCAAAGCTCAAGATGGGCATTTTTCTTGTCATTTTTGGATACGTGTCTAGACCTTTTTCCAACCGATCTATTTATGAGTCGAGACTATAAATAGAGAAGAGTCTTCATATAGAGAAGACACCTGAACCAAAAATATTCAAGCATTCAAACGCTCTAGCGATCAAAAGCTTACACAATGAAGAACTCATACACATAGAGATATAATTAGTTCTTCACTCTGGAGATCTATTATTCTCATTCTTTATTCTAAGAAATTCTTGTAATATCTTAATCTTAAAAATTTGAAGGAGTTCAATTTTATTGAACTGTTCTTATTGTAAGAACTCCTTCTTCGTTGGAGAAAATCAAACCCCCGTGTTTGAAACTATAAAGTCACTAAGACTATAACTAGAGTATATATCAAACATACGTATCGACCGAGACTTGCTCAAGCATAAGTAATCAAGAACTCATGTTTTGTTCTAATAGTGGACTAAAATCCAAAGATATCCGAACCACTTTAAAAACAAACTTGGTTGATTTATCAGTTTCATTGATTATTTGTACATACCGCATACAAACTGATTTTTAAAAATCACACTCAACATAAAACGTGTTTTCAAATTGAGACAAAAATTATTTGGGCCAGAGCTCTCGGCTACTGAAAGAGCTGAAAGGCAAGCCACAAGGAACAAATTTATCAGAAAAAGGCAAGCCTATATAGCCGGGGAACTTTCCGATTGCACGAGCGATGAGGAACTATTCATAGAATCATCAAATGATGAAGTCGCATTCATGGCAATCGAAGCATAAGAAGAGACTGAACTGTGTCTCATGACTGAACAAGAGGCTGAGGTAAATTCTAACTCTAATATATGCCCCTCTTCACCATGCACACACGACACAAGCTCTATTGCAGGTGAACCCCTAGATGTGGTTCTTGCATACGAAGATTAGCTTGAGGAACAAATCCGCATGAGCCAAGCAGCCTCAGCAGAAACACTTCGTGAGCCGGAATTCCCGAGTGCCGAAAAATCGAGACTTTCAATGAGTAGTCAAGTCTCTACCGAGTCGAAGGACTTGTCTTGAGACATACGGAAGAGATCAATTCTCTAACGACTAAGTCTCAACTACAAGAATCTCAAATCTCGCTCTAATCAAGGACAACTCGAGAAAGATACCGAAATTGTCGCCTAAAAGAAAAGCTTGGAATGTACCCGTAGCCGAGTATGAAGCTCGAGAAAAAGTGATGAGGTTTGGAGAACCTTGACGACTCGATCAATACCTACGAGCTAATAGAAGCTTGAAAAATTGCTAAGATCACAAAGACTTGGATATACATATGAAACATCAACTTCGTGACGTAAAAACTTAGAAAAGTCGGTCGACAAATTTTTCCAAGGGGGAACTTAGTATGCCGAACCTATAACCCCTCGTACAAAGAACACGCGTAAGATGAAAGCACCTCACCCTAGCTACTAGAAGACGACCGCAGGTTCAAGCCTCGTAACACCCGTGATCAAACTTAGGGGGGAACCAAGAAGGTCCGACGGGCCGAACAATACGGCCATCCTCGCCGGACTCATCCAAACCTTAGTACGGATCATACTATTATGAGCCTAGAATCAATAAGCCCCAAGGTTCGTAACAAAAAGACACTTGAACCTCGTAAAACAAAGAAGTCAACATCTCTCACCTAGCAAAGGGAGACTTTTTACGCAAGAAGGCAAGAAAATGTCTCGAATCGCCAGTGGTTGTCGACAAATTTTGGTTCCAAAATCTACTAACAACTAAGGACCCAACCCGAACCCGAAGGGTACCCGAATATGTTCTTATTTTGTAGGTGCATAAGGACCCTCGGATCGTGGGATAGTGGATGCTCAAGACATACGACGCATAAAAATAATCTACTGACCAACTACGTTCAGCAGGAAAGAGCCAGAATTGAGTTTTGTGACAACTTCAAAAGATATACAAGGGGATATGGAACAATAAGAATCGAAACTGCATAGTTCCTAGAGTAACATATGTTGAAGGACTTCAACATAATCTCTTTTCAGTCAGTCAATTATGTGATAACTCCAATAAAGTGACTTTTGACGTAGGTTTTTGTGATGTTCTTGATAAAACTACTGGAAAAACTGTGTTATCAAGCTCACAGAGAAGAAACATCTACTATGCAGATTGGAGTATCGTCAAACCTAAAGCCTGCTTGCTAGCACAAACGAAGTGAAATGATAGAACAACATGGTTGTGGCATAGAAGACTGAGTCATCTGAACCTCAAAACAATGAACAAACTAGCAAGAGACGTTAAAGTCAGAGGACTGCCCAATGAAGTCTTCAAAAGACATGAGAATTGTGAAGCATGCATGAAGGGAAAGCGTACTGTATCCACTAATCCACCAATCCCGCCACCTTACATCGGGTGGAATCCTTCAACCGCTCCACATGGACCTATTCGGGACAGCCTCTTCAAAGACGATCGTAGGCAAGAAATATGCTCTTGTGGTCATAGATGACTACTCAAGATACACTTGGGTGATTTTCATCACCAACAAGTCTGACGTCAAAACTGAATTACCAAAACTACTAAAAAGACTGAGCTCGAAAAAAGATATCAAGATACAAAGAATACGCCGTATCGAGGAACATAATTTCTAAATTCAATGATGAAAGAGTACCGCGAAGCCGAAGGGATCTAGCACGAGACCCTCGCCGGCACACACAAACCTCGCAGGAACGGCCTTGCCCGAAAGGAAGAACCTAACATTTAAAGAAGCAAAGAAGAACGTTACCGCAGCACTCAGTCTACCATCAAATTCTTGGGCAAAAGCTACCGACACACCCCCGTTACCCTCGTAGTCTCTCATTACCGACTCAACCGCACATGAAGACACCTTATGAGCTAGGGAAAGGGAGAACGCCTTCTATTTTACATTTCCATACTTTTGGTTGCTCATGCTTTATCCACAATAATGGAAATAATCAACTAAAAGTCTTTGATAGCAAGTCGACCAAGGAGTATTCTTAGGATACCTGTGGTTA
Organism: Lavandula angustifolia; assembly: GCA_028984105.1. Taxonomy (NCBI): domain Eukaryota; kingdom Viridiplantae; phylum Streptophyta; class Magnoliopsida; order Lamiales; family Lamiaceae; genus Lavandula; species Lavandula angustifolia. Next base: position 11,584,607 of record CM054816.1, on the reverse strand, counting down.
GAAAAGCCTTCGTGGTCTTCAACTACCGGACACTTTGCGTGGAGGAAAGCCCTCATGTTATATTTAATGAAGCTTGCTACTATGAACAAGAAACAAAGCTCTCAAAGAAGATGTCGAAGAGGTCAAGCAAGTAGCTATATGATCTAAACATAAACAATGATATTGAAAAGATCCAACATTGTTAGGATGATGATTCGTATGATGAAGTTCGCACCAACCAACAGTAATGTAGCCGAACCGATTGATTCTCCCGAACGTAATCGATCCTGTGTAACTCAGTCGATGAAGAAACCCCAATGGTAACCGAGACTTCTACCGAGAATAACAACTCAAGGGGAACTACTAACGCTTCGAGCTAAATGCCCTTGAACCTCGGTGACTCAATGGACCCTCATCTTGTTACCGAACTACTTTAATCACAAAATAAGTACTACCGAAATTCCACACAATCCGACTATTTGTGCATAATTAACTTCGTAAGAAGTAACAAGAAGACGCCGTTCATGGTTAGATGCTCATACTTCGATCTTATTATCGGAGATCCATCGCAAGCGTTAAGACAAGATCTAGATTCTGCCAAGGAGAAAGCACCCTATACTCCCGCTTCTTGTCTATCAAGAGCCTCACTCGATTGAGGATGCACTAAATGATGCTAACTCGGATTACCGCCATTTAAGAAGAGAACCATAGATCGCAACCTTTTCATCATCAAGTCGACGATGATATCTTACTAGTGCATCTACGTGGACAAGATTATTTTCGATCTAAGAATATGATCATGTGTCAACAATTTGAGAAAATGATGAAAGGAAAATTTGAGATGTCTAAGATGGTGAAATGAATTATTTCCTTTGTCTTTAGGTGAAGCAATCTAAGAAAGGAATATTCATAAATCAACCGAAGTATACCAGACATCTTATCAAGAAATTCGGTTGCAAATCCAAGAAATCTGGCCAAGATTCCCATGAACACGAATATAACGATCGATCTTGACAAAGAGGGAGTGTTGGGTGATGATTCTATCCTCAGCATAGTCTCACTTAGTGGGAAATGATTCTATCTTCTATACTGAACCATGCTCAGCAGCCTAGTGCTCTGATTGTTGAGAAGATTTGAAGATCCCAAAACCCTATCTCGATTGGTGAACCATTCCGTTGTAATCGTTATTTGTCTCTCGAGGTTTCGCACTCGCAGACACTCGCTCCGATCAAGGCGCCGCAGATTATCCGCCTTAACACCGTAAGTAGAAGACTCAATGATACCGGACTCAACAGAGCAAAGATATCGAAAGAGTCGCGTGAACCGGACTCGCAGGAGCGAACTCACCGAACTCGTAGCCGATCTTCGCAGACTTTCCCGCCTATCTACCTATCGAATACGGGATCGACTCAAGATCGGCAAACAAATGAACTTTCAAATACTTTTGAAAGACAATCAGCATTGCCATATACGAGGAAGAGAGAAGTCAGCTTCAGTTTGCCTTGAAGTCTGTGTTATCTCAACCACTCTATCCACCTCGACGAATGACAAGAACACACGTGTCTTCTCACCTACTAAAGCTGCAGTCAACCCTTTACCTAAAAAGGTGGGAAAGTACACTGTTACCTATTTCAAAAGAGTCATTTGCTACCAAAAGAGAGAGAAAGAAGAAGATCGTCTCCAACGGATCTCTCCCAATCTCTTCTCTATAAATAGAGGGATCATTCAAGAATTGAAGCTCACCGAAATCATAAGAACAAGCGCGAACTCGAAAAAACCTCTCAAGAACACACAGAGCATTAAAACGAGCCTAACCAAAAAGCCTAAGTCTTCCGCAAGAATCTAAAGATCTATCTCTGGCGAAAGACTACCTTTTAGCTCTTAAGGGAACCAAGCTGAACCGACAACCAAGCATCTAGTATCCAAGCGACGTGACACGAACTTATAACTACACTCAGCTGTTCGTCGCTCTAGAAGCTACACTCTTGTTCCCTATCCCTCTAACCCTAAGCTCAACCGAAACCATATATAGCTTAGACGAAGGAGTTCATATTTGAACCCAATCCTTATTGTAAAAGGACTCCCTTCAAAGTTGTTGGAGAAGTTTGTCAAACACTTTAGTTTGATACATTTGTAAACCGGGACTTGCTCAGCATAATCCCCAAGCCACGCCTTTGTCCCGCGCACAAGCCGACCGGAGACTAACTCAGTATAATAAATAGCCTCCTAAACTTTTGGGACAGTGGACGTAGGATCGATTGATATCCGAACCACTTTAAAACTCTCTGTGTCGCTTACTTACGTTCTCTTACTGTTGCATTGATTTTACTATTCATACTAAAAATCTTCTTAAAATCATTCAACTGTCTCAAAGATACCGAACCGACCACTTGCCGAACCGAGACTTGCATAAAACGTTTTTTTTCATTCAACCGATTAGGGCCTACACATTTCCGCACACCGAATTTCTACCGTGACACCGACTCCGACTCGCCGCTAGCGCATCTCGCAGTAGTCGACTTTTAGCCTAACATGATTCGTAACGCTTATTTGGTCTCTGAATTATTTCAAGCATTTGACATTATCCCGAATAGGACCGTTCGTGTTCAAAGTTGAGAAAATTGGATTCGGTGTATTCACCCCCCCCCCTACACCCGAACTCACTCTCGGGACCAACAATTGGTATCGTAGCAGGAGTTCTTTAAGACTCTTGTTATCTTGAAACCGGTCTACTTGAACGGATCCGGAGTAAACGTTTCTTCACCGCATACCACTCTACATTCATATCATTATTTTTATACGGCCGATATGTCGTATAAGAATGGTACCCATGTTCTCGGTAGAGAATTATGGAGTATGGCGAGTCGAAATGGAAGCACATCCGACATCCCTCCATGATAGTATGACCGAAGTGCTTGAAGATGGACCTATTGTTCCCATAATCGATAGTGTCGTGACTCGTGCCCCACCGAAGGAGGAGGAATGGGGACCGGGAAGAAGATCCCTAAAGACTAAGTCTCTTCACTCCCCGAAGAGAAGAAGCTTCACAACTTAGACCGAGTCGCCGTAAATGCCATATCGACCACTCTTAGTGATTCTTATCTTGGCGTGGTTTAGGCATGCAAAACGGCAAAGGAACTCGGGATGCTTCTAAGCACTACCGAGTCGTGGAACTCGAAGATAAAAGCTAACAAACCGGCGCCGGAACTCCAAAAGCCGGGAAAGTTTGTCTCTCATGCCCGGTGACAAAATAGAAGATCTCGAACGCCGATTTATGAATCGATGAATTCCATCAACGGGCCGGGAAAGACATTCAAGAACCGAGAAATGAATCTCAAGATACCGAGGGCACCGCCGGACGGACACCGGACACCTTTTGCCACTTTATTGCGACATTTTGATTTAGATGTTGTCTCTCCCGACCATATCTTTTCGTAACTTCAGCGTAAGAGTTTGAGTTCGACGCACCTCAACGAAAGCAAAGAGTCAAGCCGACAATAAAATTGACCACGCCTTCAAAGCATCGGGCCGCAAAGATCTCCAGCCGACGAGCAAGACAACGAGTAAGACCGAACCTTCACTCAATGATCTACAAGAAGGAAGTCTCGCTCGAAGTACGCGTTGCTCCCCCGTGAAGTATCGGAAGGAGAAGGAGAGGCGCGAAAACCGACTAAAGCATACCGAGACACAAAAGGTAAGTCGATTATACACCAAAACGCACTCCCGACTCACAATCTTCTCGAATGCGTAAAAGAAGGGATGACTCAAAGACCATCAAAGGATAGTGAAAGCAAAGAAGAAAGAGTCGCCACTTGCTACAACCGCAAAAAGCCGTGACACTATCAATATGATTGTCCCGAGCTCGCAGTGCTAAACGCGCAAAGCACGTAAGGCAAGGAGAGAGAAATTCGCCCTTAAAAGACAATCCTACATAGCCGGCAAAATCTCGACGACTCGTAAGAAGTCGACTCTTTATGGACTCATCTCGACGATGAAGCAGCCTTTCACGGCCTTAGAGCTTTAAGTCAAGAAACAATCGAAAAATGCCTAATGGCAGGAGAAGAGGATGAGGTAAACTCTCATGAACTACTTAATTCCTCTTCACACCGCACACACGACAATCGTTTTAGGTGCGGATGGGAATTTGGACATCACGACCGCCTATGAAGAATTATTAGATGAACAAATTCAAATGAGTCTCGCAGCTCAAGAAGACTCTTCGTGAGTTGGATACCCCGAAAGTGGAGAATCGAGAGACTTTCTCAGAGAGTCGTGCTACCGAAGCCGAAGGACTTGTGTTGAGACTCGTGGAGGAGATAAACTCTCCGATGGCCAAGTCCCAAAGATCAAGAAGATCGGATTTCAGTTCCGACCAACGACTTGACTCGTAAAGATACTAAACTCGACTCTACTAAAGCAAGAACTATCGTGACTTCGGACCGAACATGATACACCAAGAAAAGTGATGATGTTTGGAAAAGCCTCGATGACCGAGCGTTACATGGGCGCCGAAAAGAAGCCGGAGGCCATGCTAGCAAGCAACAAGCCCAAGCACCGTAAGGAAGGACTTGGCTTCAACCAGAAGCTTCCTCATCTCGCCCCCGTACACTCGTAGCGCGTCTAACCGATAGGTTTGTTCGAGGAGAAACAATCAATGCAAATGTTCTGGACCCCTCAAAGAAAGAACAAACAAAAGGTGAAAGCACCTCATCCTACGCATCAATATTCGACCGTAAGATCGCACTCAAACACCCCGGGCGACCAAGGGGGAACTAGCAAAGTTAAGTGGGCCGATCGGCATGGACCACCCCGCCTGACACATCCAGCTCGAGATGGGTCATATTACTATGATCCTATAGTCGAAGAGGCTCCAAGAGTCGAAAAGAAGAAAAACGCACAAAAGGCAAAGGTCGGCTAGCCCACCAACTCGTAAGATCCGACTCCCCGAACCCCGAATGTACCCTAAGAAGTCGCCCCGACTCACCCAAAGTGGTCAAGTATATTGACTCAAGTGGAAAGAAACCGTCCCGAAACCACCGGGGTTGTTGGACAGATTTGGGTTACTAAAACTAACATCTAAGGACCCAAAATCAAAAATAAAGGGTACCTAAATATTATTCTGCTTTGCAAGTGCGTAAAGACCCACGGTATGTGGACAATGGATGCTCAAGACACACGACATATCAAAGGAGTCTATCAAGAATTATATCTCCAAGAAGAAGGACCCGTAATCGAAGTTTGGAGACAATGCCAAAGGCTATACTAGAGGATATGGAACACTCAAAGATTGGGATCGCCAAAGTTCCAAGAGTATCATATGTTGAAGGACTTCAAAGATAATCTTCTCTCCGTTAGTCAATTTTGTGATAGCTCGAATAGAGTGATATTTCGACGCCGGTTTCGTGATGTTATTGATAAATCCACAGGGAAAACAATGTTATCGTGTTCGCGCAGAAAAGAACATATATGTGGCCGACCGGAACTCACCGAACCTCGAAGCTTGCTTATCGGGCGAAAAATGACAACCTGGACGGGGTGGCTACGGCATAGAAGACTCAGCCATCTCAACTTTAAGACGCTCAACAAGCTAGCAAGAAACACTCTAGCAAGGGGACCGCCGAATGAAGTATTCAACAGAGACACTCAAGTGGAAGCATGTCTCGAAGGGAAAGCAAACAAAGAAACAAAATCCACCCGTTCCATCTCCTTCCACCGATGGAATCCTTCACTACATACGGATTTATTCGGCCTAGTCTCCCCAATGACGATCGTAGGCAAGAAATATGCTTTAGTGGTCATAGATGACTACTCACGCTACACATGGGTCATATTCATTGCCAACAAGTCTCGACGTCAAAACAGAAGTTACCAACGCTTCGAAAAGGCTCGGTGTCGAGAAGAACACCGAAATTAGAAAAATACGTTCCGTATGCAGGAACCGAGTTCCTTAATTCCATGGTAGAGGAGTTCTCGCAGCGTAAGGAATAGAGCATGAGACATCGGCCGCCCCGCACACCTCAAAGAAATGGAGTTGCCGAACGAAAGAACAGACTCTCAAAGAAGCAACCTAGAACTCTACTCGCAGATTCGGGACTCCCAACCAAATTCTCGGCGTAAGCTACCAACACCGCATGTTACACTCGAACCGATCTCTACCGACAAAGCAAAGATAAGAGGACACCATATGAACTATGGAACCGCAGGAAGCCTTCTTTATCTTATTTCCATATCTTTGGTTGTTCATGCTTTATCCACAATAATGGGAAAGATCACCAAGACTTTTGATAGCAAGTCGATCACGGAGTTTTCTTAGGATACTTTCGGGTCAAACAAAGCTTTCGTAGTATTCAACTATCGGACTCTTTGCGTGGAGGAAAGCCCTCATGTTGTTTTTAATGAGCTTGCTACGTAAACATTGGAGCAATAACTCTAACTCGAATCCGAGGACATCGAGAAGCGCCTACAAAGGATCTAAGCTTAAAAGACAAACCTCGAAAAAGATCCAAAGCTATGTCGGGATGATGATTCGACGACGAAGAAACCGAAGACAAGTCTATCGAATATCAACCAAAGAGCAAGTAGGCGAGCGGATTGATTCTTCCCGAACAAAATCAATCCTGTGTAACTCGTGGTCGATGAAGAAACCCAAGAGGTAACCGAGACCACTACCGAGAGTAACAACTCGGGGGAACATCTAGTAATGTTCCCGAGCCGAATGCCCCCCGAACCCGGTGACTCGAGAGATCACACTCTTATTACCGAAATTCTTCAATCTCGTAATAGTACAACCGAAATGCCTAACTCACCTACTATCTCGTGTTGATCGAATTTCGTATGAAGAGCTAAAACATCGTAGAACATGGCTAGATGCTCACTCGCCGATCTAATCATCGGAGATCCTTCAAGACATGTCAAGACAAGATCCAGATTTTGTCAAGGAGAAAGCGCATTATACTCCCCGCTTCTTGTCCACCGAAGAGCCTCGACGATTGAGGATACACCGAAAGATGCCGACCGGATCATAGCCATGCAGAGGAGCTAAATCGGCTCAAACGAAACGATGTTTGGGAACTTGTTGATGGACCCCCGCATCAACGTGCAATTGGAACAAAATGGGTCTTTAAGAACAAGCGAGATGAAAACAACGTTGTAGTAAGGAACAAAGCAAGACTCGTGGCTAAAGGCTACCGTCAAGCCGAGGGAATAGATTTCGACGAAACTTTCGCTCCGGTTGCAAGATCGGGAGGCAATCGACTATTCCTAGCCTACGCAACACATCAAAAATTCAAAGTATATCAAATGGATGTGAAGTCTCGCGTTCTCGAACGCCGCACCGCAAGAAGAAGTCTATGTGGAACAACCGCCCAGCCTTTCAACAGGGACATCAAGTTTATGGACTCAAGAAGGCTCAGTATGGGTTAAAACAAGCACCCGGGGCTTGGTATGATACCCTATTTCGAGTTCCTTCTTCGTAAAGGTTTTCGTAAAGGCATAGTAGATCGCACTCTATTCAAAGATTCGACCGGAAGAAGACCTATTACGGGTGCAAATCTACGCGGACGACATCATCTTCGGATCATAGAATGTCATTATGTGGTCGCAATTTGAAAAGATGATGAAGGATAAGTTTGAGATGTCAATGATGGGAGAAATGAACTACTTCCTTGGTTTTCAAGTCAAGCAATCGAAAAGGGGACGTTCATTAATCAAGGTAAATACACTCGAGACCTCATCAAAAGATTCGGCTGCACATCCCAACAAACCTATCAAGATCCCGATGAACACTAATATGAAGATTGATCTTGATAAAGAGGGAGTATCGTGAGACCAAACCGAATATCGTGGCCGTAATTGGTTCATTATTATACTTAACAAAGAACACGCCCCGACATAACTTATGCCGTAGGTGTCGTGTGCTCGATTTCGAGCGAATCCGGGCGTAGCCATACGGACTCAAAGAAAGAAGATTCTCCGCTATCTCGTAGGAACACCCGACATGGGTTTATGGTATCCAAATGATGATAATATTGAACTAACCGGTTACTCCGATGTTGACTATGCAGATGTAGAATCGACCGAAAATCAACTTCGGGAACATGCCGTCCTTGGCGCAAGCCGATCTCATGGTTTTCAAAGAAACGGCACTCGCAGCTACATCAACTACCGAAGCCGAATACATGGCCGCCGAAGTTGCCGCGCCCAAATCCTTTGGGCCGAGACAAGCAGCCTACGAGACTATGATGTCACTCAAAATGAAGTGCCAATCTTCTCGCGACAAGCACTCAGGCCATTGCAATTACTCGTAACCCCGTACTTCACACAAGATGCAAGCACGTGGACATCGACATCACTTCATTCATGACCATGTCAAAAATAAGGATATCGTAATGGAGATAATCTATACCGACAAACAAAGGGCCGATATACCGACCAAGCCTCTAGCCGAATCCGTTCGTGAGAACTTTCGAGAGCTAAGTCTCGTTGGATCCTACCGACCCCGGCCCGCAAGAAGGTTCCGGGAGAGGATCATTCAAGAAGGGGGAATGATCACTCTCAATACCGAGTAAATTCAAGACGTAGAGACAGTAAAGCCATCTACACGAGGTATCACCCGACTACTATGTTCACCGACAGTTTGCGTATCTCTACTCGCGAGTAACGAATAAAACAAGAATGCATTTATGATGAAGATTCAGCATGCTATTAAATATCCTAAGTTTGTCATTTATTATTAACGGCTTATATTTATTGCACGACATTCCATACATAAGTTTGTCGAACTCCGCACGCATTAAATGCTTGTCTTTTTCACAAGCTACTACTTAGGCATATTTACAACCGGCTTTGACTTAGGCCGCATATGTGATCATTACTTAATATATATCTTTTAATCTTGACCGTCCATCTCATAAAGTAAGTTTAAACTCAACCCTTAGATCGAAACCGTTCATCTTCACGATAGACTTATATTCCATCGTATCTTTAGAAACCGCCATTACCGCACTTAAAATCCTCTCCGCATCCGAAAATTCCCGAGATCATTTCTTGCAATCCCTCTTGCATATCCTTTCGTAATCTCAATCTCTCTTTCGGTATGCTTATTACAACTCGCTACACGAATTAATTTTCTTTTTCGTAATCGCTATACAAACCGCTTTTATTTAAATCGATACCGATAAATGCTCGTGTAATGTATAATGGCAAGTAAAAATGTTTCGGTGTCTAATCCAGCTTAACATGCAAGAAATCTTGGACAAGGACCGTGTTTGGTTCGAGCCAACCATGGAGTTCGACGCCCGTGATCTCGATTATACGGACGAGATCTTCTCGCTCTTAGAGAGTCGACTTGAAAGTTTTCTTTCAAGGAAGCCGACATACTTCCTCCCGAGGCGGTGGCCGACGTTTATCTTAACTCGACTCGCAGGCGGGGACATAATCGGAAGATTCGCCGTTCACATGATCAAGGATGCTTCTCCGATATCAAGCAAATATCAATCAAGGAGGCGCTAAAGAGAAGTTTTGATCCGCCTTCCGAAGGAGCCGATCATGCGGGTACAATGATGATCTTGTAGATGACTACTTGACAATATTCTCGTGGAAAGCCCACGACCTTCGTAGCCGCTTTTCCTAAAAACAACATGCCGCCTCGCATGCAGCTTTGGCTTATATTGTGACGCAGCATCGACCGACCAAGGGTGCTCATTCGATCAAGTATCGAGGCTCAAGATCCAGCTCATGATGGCCATATATGATAGAGCTCGATCAATTGGACGGAGTTCTTTATCCATGAATTCATGGCTCAGCGGCCAAATCCGACAACGCCTCTTACACGCCGAGTGTAAAGGGCAAGCTTCTTTATGGACCGAAGCTGTCCATAATGATAGAGGATGTCTGTGGATCTGAACAAATAACCTACAATGACAAGGAGTATTTTAATGTGAAGAAGGTCAGATTCCACAACAAGATCGCCGCTCTTCGCCAGACGGGTCAGTCCTCACCCGTAACTCGCCAGACTAAGCCTCGCAGGGCTACACCCTCGAAGAAGAGAACACCTCCAAAGAAAAACTCCAAAGGCACTAGCTAAGAAACCGAGGAAAGCCATTCCGGCGTGCCTACCGAACCCGAGGTCTCTCCCCGAAGTTCCCCGCTACTCAAGCTACTCAAGAACCTATTCACCTCACCGCTAATATACGAGTCAGAATCATCTGAGAAGACTCAATCAGTGGAGAAGGCTGAGGAACCCGTAGAAGTGGAACAAGGGGATGCTACGGAAGCACATAGCGAAGAGATTCAGCGTCTTGACAGCCCCCTCTCGCCCCACCACTCGCCAGTGTGCCTCCCGTTGAGACTCGACGTCTCCCATGGACTTGGAGTCCGAGACAAAGATCTCGAAGAAGAGACGATCGGGATGGAAGCTTCAAGCGATCGTATCCGGAGCATCCCAAGAGATTCTTCAACGCATTCCGTAGCTTGCCGACTACTCCGATTTGTTGCTCATTGCAAAATCGCAAGGCTCCACATGTTGCCGCGATTTTAGGAGTGGCCCCATCTACAACGCCTAGTACTCCACTACTCCCCGCCAGCCAGCCTTCATGAAGAAGAATTGAAGTCGAGGGAGCAAATAGGCTACTCGAGCCTGCCGACCTCAGCACCATGGAGAACCCGAGGGCTGCTATGCGGGGCAATGATACACGACAGTGCACCTAGCAACCGGCCAAAGACCCTCGGACGGATTGGACCACGATGGTCAAGATCCACCCAGTGATTCGTGCCCCGGAAAGCCCGATGAGGAAAATCCCCTGGACAAGGATACACATGCTACACGAACAAGCTCAACCTCCACTCCGTATCCTTGGACTCGCGGAGTCCACGGCCGGTGCTTCGTCCTCGCCAGAGCCCGCTAAGCTCTTGGCCGGAGTCGACTTATGAAGCGGCGCCCGGCCCCAACTACCAAGAGATCTCGATCCGTAGCAAAAGCTCTCACCGCTCGTGGAATCCGTAATCGAGCTCTTGTGAAGGCCGTCCACAAGGTGTGGAAACAGACGACGCTAGCCACAACCACCGAGCTACGTGGGCCGAAAACACGCATCAAAATCGCCCGCCCCCGATGTCTCTCGCAACTGTATCCGAAGCTTTGGCTAAGCAGGCGCTTTGATGATCGCTCGTAATCATTCAGAAGGACAAGCCAAACTTCTCAAAGCATTCAAGGCTTCAATGTCCACTCATACCGAGTCCTTCACCGAACAAGCCCGTGCCACGGAAATCCGACTTGACAACATTCAACTCGGTCGTGGAGGATAAGATTTCTCGAGAAGCCGAAAGAATTCAAGGCAAGGAATGACCTCTCCCATAAGCAATACTCGGAGGAACCGACTAACGAGAGGAATGAGCCGCACTTGGCGCCGACAAAGATCCATGACAGCATCGGACGAACCGTCCCGCCGTCTACAAACGCCTAGACAAGAAGGTACTCGTCCCTACCCCGGCTGTAATTGATGATGCCGTAAAAGGGGGAAGGAAAAGAGAAGAGTACCGAGAAGCCGACCCCTACCAAAACTGCCGCCAAATTACTTAAGGGGACAGCTTCACCGAGATCTCGAGAAAAGACCAAGTCCGTGACCGAGATAAGCGGGACTCGACTCGCACTGCATGTAAGGTAAGGCCCGTGGTGTCTTGGCTGCGAGCACAACCGAGACCGGCCCAAGTGGCTCAGAACCCGTGCTACTCATGTAACCCGCACTCCGACCGATATTATCTCTGAGGTTGCAGAGTATGCCGAGCAGAAGAGTCGAAGAGGAAGAGGCTCCTCTCCCTCCACCCGTTCGTGGAAAAGGCAAGAAAGTGCCGACTCTCCCGACCCCTCCACCCAAGAAAACGAAGAGATACATTTCACCGAGGAGGAGGCTCAAATTGCAATCGATGAGAAGCCGGCAATGGAGATTGCCGAAACGTAAGCCGCTAATAAACCAAAGTCTAAGCCCTGTCAAAGGAAAGACAAAATCTCTAGCTCGAGGAGGAAGAAAGCCTGCTAGGATACCTCCAAAGACAGAAGAGGCCAGCCGACAAGCACCTTCAAAAGCCGATATTCCTTATCAATACGTAAGGTTTAGGAAGCCACCGATCCGAAATCGCACGTATGGCCAAAGACGGACAATTGGATACCTACTCAATTTACTCGTGAGATGGGAATCTTCAAAGATGGAGTTCATCAAGCGCAATTATTTCCGGGAGGTTCCCGCCCAACATGACTAAGACCGATGCCTACACGTAACGGATGATGATAATTGAACCCGATCTATACATATACTTGCATAAAGCCGTATCTCGAAGGTATAGAAGTCGGTGTTCCGGAGCCCGAATCATACCTCCACCTAGAAGAAATGATGACTCAATCCACTTTCGGGGGTTAATAGAAGCCGAAGTGAAGTATGCCGCATCAAAAAGAGAACTGGACGAAGATGAGCCAGCAGACTTTGCCGAATACTTGAAGCCGAGGAAGAACACATACCGGATGTATGGAGTGCCACCGCGTAGACGCAATCTCAAGGATTCATGGACAGGATCAAGCGCTTTAAGGGCTCCTAGGCTTAGTTCTCGTTCTTCCTAGCTTAGCAAGATTTGTAATTAGACCGGAGTGAATCACTCATATATACAAATCCGATTTTGGCTCGACAACCACTTGTTGTCTAACCAAACCGTGTTTGTATTATGCTTTAACACTCGTAATCACCGAAGTGATTACCGACTCACACACTCACTTCTATTTACTTTCTTGTCGCTTTATTACTTTGTTAGATTCTCGCTAGTCTAGTTTCTATGTAACGGGGGAAATTGTGTGTTTCGCCCCGTTTTCTCGTAGTCTAGAACCGTTGGAACAACTCCACCGATCTTACCCGTAATATTGTAAGGGGATCTGTTTCGTTTGTTTAGTGTTAGCATAGATGATAGGTTTTGGCATCATCAAATAGGGGGAAATTGTTGGGTGATGATTCTCGTCCTCAAAGATAGTCTCACTTAGTGGGAAATGATTCTATCTTCTATATCGAACCATGCTCGTAGCCTAGTGCTCGATTGTTGAGAAGATTTGAAGATCCCAAAACCCTATCTCGATTGGTGAACCATTCCGTTGTAATCGTTATTTGTCTCCCCGAGGTTTCGCACTCGCAGACACTCTCGCTCCGATCAAGGTGCTCGTAGATTATCCGCCTTACCACCGTAAGTAGAAGACTCGGTGATACTGGACTCAAGCAGAGCAAGATACCGAAAGAGTCGGTGAACTGGACTCAGCAGAGCGCTTCACCGAACTCATAGCCGATCTTCGCAGACTTTCCCCGGCCTATCTACCTACCGAATACGGGATCGACTCAAGATCGGGCAGACGCGAACTCGTCAAATACTTTTGAAAGACAATCGCATTGTCCCTATACGAGGAAGAGAGAAGTCGCCTTCGGCTTGCCTTGAAGTCTCGTGGCCGTCTCAACCACTCTATCCACCTCGACGAATGACAAGAACACACGTGTCTTCTCACCTGCTAAAGCTGTAGTCAACCCTTTACCTAAAAAGGTGGGAAAGTACACTGTTACCTATTTCAAAAGAGTCATTTGCTACCAAAAGAGAGAGAAAGAAGAAGATCATCTCCAACGGATCTCTCCCAATCTCTTCTCTATAAATAGAGGGATCATTCAAGAATTGAAGCTCACCGAAATCATAAGAACAAGCGCGAACTCGAAAAAACCTCTCAAGAACACAGAGCATTAAAACGAGCCTAACCAAAAAGCCTAAGTCTTCCGCAAGAATCTAAAGATATATCTCCAGCGAAAGACTACCTTTTAGCTCTTAAGGGAACCAAGCTGAACCGACAACCAAGCATCTAGTATCCAAGCGACGTGACACGGACTTATAACTACACTCAGCTATTTGTCGCTCTAGAAGCTACACTCTCGTTCCCTATCCCTCTAACCCTAAGCTCAACCGAAACCATATATAGCTTAGACGAAGGAGTTCATATTTGAACCCAATCCTTATTGTAAAAGGACTCCTTCACTGTTGGAGAAGTTTGTCAAACACTTTAGTTTGATACATTTGTAAACCGGGACTTGCTCGCATAATCCCCAAGCCACGCCTTTGTCCCGCGCACAAGCCGACCGAGACTAACTCGAGATAATAAATAGCCTCCCCGAACTTTCGGGACAAATGGGCGTAGGATCGATTGATATCCGAACCACTTTAAAACTCTCTCGTGTCGCTTACTTACGTTCTCTTACTCGTTGCATTGATTTTACTATTCATACTAAAAATCTTCTTAAAATCATTCAACTGTCTCAGCATACTAAACTGACCACTTGCTGAACTGAGACTTGCATAAAACGTTTTTTCATTCAACTGATTAGGGCCTACACATTTCCGCACACCGAATTTCTACCGTTGACACTGAATTCCGACTCGCCGCTAGCGATCTCGCAGAGTCGACTTTTAGCCTAACACGATTCGTAACGCTTATTTGGTCCGCCGAATTATTTCGAGACGGCATTATCCTGAATAGGACTGTTCCTGTTCAAAGTTGAGAAAATTGGATTCAGGTGTATTCACCCCCCCCCCTCTACACCTGAACTCACTCTCGGGACCAACAGGGAGTATCTATTAACTCTACTGATTATCGTGTTGTCGTTGGTTCTTTATTATACTTAACCCGCCACTGCACTCGATATAACCTATGTTGTAGGTGTATGCGCATGATTTCAAAGCGAATCCAAAGCGGAGTCACTTAAACTCAGCAAATAAGATTCTCCGATACTTGAAAGGGACACCTGATGTTGGATTATGGTATCGTGCTGATGATAATCTTGAAGTAACTGGATATTCTGATGCTGATTATGCAGGATATCGAATCGACAGAAAATTAACTTCGTGAACTTGCGCCTCCTCGACGCAGAGCTCATATCGTGGTTTTTAAAGAAACAACATTCGCAGCGTACATCCAAGATCGAAGCCGAATATATGGTTGTCGGAAGTTGTTGTGCCCAGCATTCTTCGCTTCGATAACGGTTGCGCGATTATGATATCTACCAAGATGAAGTGTCGATCCGCCGCGACAATACAAGTGCTATTGCAATTACCCAAAATCCAGTGTCTACATACGAGATGCAAGCACGTGGATATCATACATTACTTCATCCGAGATCATGTTGAAAAGAAGGACATCAAAATGGAGAAAATCCATATTGAAAAATAGAGGGCCGACATACTGACCAAGTCACTAGCTGAGACCAGATTCAACGAACTCTCAGTAGAACTAGGTCTACTGGATCCTACTGACTCAGCTCGGTAAGGCGACTCCAGAAGTACCAAGTAAGGGAGAACCTACTATCAGCAAAGTTGAACTACTCAGCCTCGATAGAGTGGTATCAGCTGACTACTATGTTCAGCTAACATGTTTGAGTATTTATTCAGCACACCTTGTTAAGTACTTACTGCATTTATTTCCCACTATTAATTTCTTAAGGATGTTTTTAATAAATGTTTTCATTAAAAGCACGACATTCCATATACTGACTGCAGCGCATTAAGTGCATGCCATCTCACCTTACCTTTTGGGTGATAGATACGTAGGTCGAGATTATAGGCGGCAATGCAATCATAACCTCTTATAACATTAAATCTTTGTCGTTCATCTTTCAAATGCAGATCAATCTGAACCGCGTGTTGAATAAACCGTTTATATTCATATATGATATATATATACGTTTCCCTGATTTGATAACTTACTTTCTGCCATTATCGATCAACTTAGTGCATTGCAATTAACTGAATTCGACACCTACTACTTCTACAACACTAATTCTTCGGTATATTTCTTAACTTAATCTGCAATAACTAACTTACTCTACTTTCAAGTGCTAACATGTATTTTGCAAATTTTATTTCCAATGGCGAGTTTACATAACAACGAAGTTCTTATTCCATCTGACATGGAGGAGATCATCCACAACAAGCATGTCTGATTTGAGCCAGTCCTGGCCTTCAGAGCGTGTGACATAGAGTGCATGGAACCCATCTTCAACACACTGCAATCATCTCGTCTTTAGACGACGTGCCTTGCAATGCAAGTGGCCGAATTCTATATGAACCTGAGACAGAATGAAGATGAGCTTAAGGATATTTCTTGTATATCCTATTAGAAGAAAGTCTTAGATAATGTATGGAAGACTAAGATTGCCGATCCGGATATTGTTGAACGCCTCGGCAGGAGCTTCAATCTCCCTAACGAAGGGATCTCTCCCCGTCGGCTACAAGGAAACCTCCATCAATAAGTATCTATATCGTTTCGCAGTCGAGAGATATCGTATTCAAGGCACAATTCCCGAAGAATCACCTGCTTCCTGAAATCAGGACTTGGCTTACATAGTCAACCATATTCTTCCAAGCTCGCCGGATCCTTTGATCGCCTATCCAAGGTCGGGATTCGCACCATGATGGCCATTATGGACAGATTTCAAGTTAACCGGACTGAATTCTTCATACTGAATTCAAGGCCTAGTGTCAGCAGAAGATGTCCCTTCAACTGATCCTTAAGGGAAAATTACTGTATGGAAGTAAGGTCTCAATTATAATAAAAGATTTTTGCTCAAGGAGGGTAGCCTTTGCTGACTCATTCTCGTTCGATAAGAAGTCCATCAAATTTCGTAACGGAGCAAATGGGCCGAGAAATCTATTGGACCTGGAATCCATGACAAACGCTCAGCACCTTCCACTTAGGATCCACGACCACCTTAGCAAAAGAAGAGGAAATTGTTGAAGAAAGCTGAGATAATAGTTATCCCTGAGGAACATGTATCTATACAAGACTCAGAGTCGGGCAAAGAAGATGCCACTCAAACCGATAAAGTCAAACGAATCCATTCAGAGGAGACACAGTCAGATCTTCTCACTGACTTACCTCAGACTGAGGTCTCTACCTTAGTGCCAGCCTCAGTGCTGACGGCTCAGTTCAGAGCTACTGAAGAGATAGCTGAACATATTCTTGAGATACTAGATCACTCAGATCTAGTCGACATTACAATAAGGGCTAGGGTCCAGATGCATCTTAGATTCCTCGATTGGCTATCTTACATGAGACTATCGACCTCGTAATGGGCCCCAAGATCGGTGAATGAGGAGAAAACACTCAAGGAGGAAATTGGCTATGGAGAGCCAGCTGACATCACATCTATGGATGACCTCCGTTCAGCCATGCTGATGCTACTGAGTTTGAAGGGAGAGTCTGAACAGCCCTCTCGGTCACAGACTCAACAAGACTCTGAACATGACGATAAATTACCACCCGTGGATGCACGCCGTGGAGGATCTCGCCGAGGGAAAATCTCCTAGTAATGATGATGATGAATCACCACCTCCACCTCCTTCATCCGGTGAAATCATCTCAGTGCCTTCTACATCTCAAAGCACTCGAACCCACCAACTAGTGAGGCAAAGCTCAGTAAATCCAACTATCAAGCAGAAGAGGTACATGACGCCTCAATTGCAACCATCAACAAGAGCCTCAAGCGTCAAGGTCACAAGAACCGTCTTCTAGCAAAAGACGTGAATATCAAATGGAGCCAATCTACTCAGGCTCAAACGCAGAGGCTCAGTGACTTGACTGTCGAGCTACAGAGGATTAGTACACCTATAATCCCAGATACTGACGAGATCCTTCGCAAGGCACTCGAGGCACAAAGGACAGATCTTAATCAACAATTTTAGCAAGTACTTTGGGCTCGCATCCGGACCTTCCCTGAGAAGATGGCCACTATACTATCTGATATCCTCAAGGTCGTAGAGGAGCGCAATAGATTAACTACTGACAGTGTCTCTAGAGCACTTGTGGGACAAGCTCAAGCTGGCCTTGCCATAAAAAAAATGAAGCTATTGAACTCGTTGAAGCTTATCTGAAAAGAATGAGGCAGTAAAAGCTGAACTACTCAAAGTCGCCCAAGTTGAGCACGATAAACATTAGGACGAGTACACAGACGCCCTCAGAGACGTTGAAGCAAAAATCGATATTGTAGGTCGCACAGTCTCAGGCCTTACTGAGAAGGTTACAACTCTGTCCACCTTGATCGATGATGCCAAAAAGGGGGAAGGAAGTAAGAGTAGTCAACTACTGACCCTCCAAACCTGAAGAGACTGCTACTGACAAAAATAAAAGGGAAGAAGCTAAGGGGGAAGGGTCTGGAGAACCGACAGAAGCAGCAATCGATGAAGTGGCTCAATTCGTAGAAGAATTAACTGAAGATGAGCCAGTAAGATCAGCTACAAAGGGAAAAGCAAAATTTGTTGACAGTCCCCCCCCCAAGGCTCGAAAACCCAAATTTGATTGCCTGGTGAGCAAATTGCCTTTAATGAGAAAATTACAAAAGAACTTCAAGAACAGGAGGAAGCCAAGGGAAAAATAAAGAAGAAAGACATTTAGATCAAAACTCCAGTGCCAAAGAAAACAAGATTTGTTGTGCCTAGAAAATCAAAAGCTTAAACTGAAAAAGCCAAGTCTGATGAAAAAGCTTCAGATGCTCAAAAGTCTAAATTAGTTGAACCCAGTGAAGCTGACGCAGATACTGAAGCCGAGCAGAACATTCTCACTACTAAGCTGACCAAAGAACAAGAAGCTGAAATGAAAGCGATAGGATGCATGCGAGAGAGGATTAGACATTAGTGTTGAGGCTAGACAAGTTCAAGCTGCTAAAGAAAGGATTAGATTAGCAGATCTTGAGGCGCTCAGGCAGAAAACTGAAAAGAGGCCAGGGAAAGAGTCCCTAAGAAAGATAGGAGCATACCGCCAACATCGAAGCTTTTCAGGCGAAGAGAGCTGAGCAAAAACATCAAGAGGATCATGCATCCGAGAACTGATAAATGGGTGCCATGGAAGGTTAATCAAGTATGGGAAGAGATCAAAATTGAATTTATCAAGAGCTGGTATATATGGAAGATAACGTATAAATCAGATCCATACAAAGCCTTCAGACAATTCTTGATGACCTCAGATTCAGAGGTATATGCAGAAATTCTGACTACTCTTGAACAATCAGGGTTTCCTCTCAAAGCATCTGAATACAGGATTATCCCTACTCCTCGTAATTTAGAAGGACATTTTTGCATAACGGAGAATGAGGATGAGATAGAGATAGCCAAGAAGAGAAAAGATCTCGCGCTAGATGATCTTGATGACAAAGAAGAGATCAGAGAACTGAGGAACATAGTTTACTCATCGTATGGGCTCATTGTCCTGGAGAAGAAGTCTTCTGATTTCAAAGTAAGGATGCCGAAGTTCAAGAAGACTAACTGACTTTCTCTCTCCTATTTAGCTCCGACAATGATAGAAGATTTCAGTACTTTTAACTCTCACTCTTATATGAAATCTGTTACTCTTGTTTTTTTTGGGGGGGAGGACAACTACTCATTGTCAAATGGTTGTTTTTATCTTTCAATGCACCTGATCACCTCAGTGATCAAAACACACACTCACCTATTGCTAATCATTTTGTGTGTTTCCTTTAGTTCTTATATTATGTATCTTGATCTGTTTATAGTGGAAATTGTGTTGTAAAGGTTTTGGCATCATCAAATAGGGGAAAATTGTGGGGTATGAGATTCAGTATGAGAAGATTTGAAGATCCCAAAACCCGTTAGCTGAATGATGAACCTCTCAATGTAATAGCTTAGTTGAGTTCACTGTTAGGAACTCAAATGGGCTAGCTAGA
This sequence comes from Lavandula angustifolia, assembly GCA_028984105.1. Taxonomy (NCBI): domain Eukaryota; kingdom Viridiplantae; phylum Streptophyta; class Magnoliopsida; order Lamiales; family Lamiaceae; genus Lavandula; species Lavandula angustifolia. Next base: position 11,564,892 of record CM054816.1, on the reverse strand, counting down.
GTTTAGTAGTTGATAGGTTCAAGCAGAACATCTTATGTCACCGACGGACTCGAGCATGAGGAACTTAGTCGGGCGTCTTAGAACCCATTAATCGAGTGGAGAAAATCGTGTCAAGTACCGAATATCTCGAAGAATGTCGCCAGGAGACAACTCAAGAAAAAGCGTCCGAGGAATCGATATAATTCAACTTATTGTGGTCAAGTACCGAATATTCTAAGCAATTCTTGTAATATCTTAAGCTTAGAAAATTCGAAGGAATTCAACTTATTAATTGTTCTTATTGTAAGAACTCCTTCTTAGTTGGAGAAAATCAAACCTCGTGTTTGGAACCCGTAAAGTCACTAAGACTATAACTAGGGTATTTGTCCAACAGACGCATCGACCGAGACTTGCTCGCATAAGTTATCAAGAACTCCCGCTTTGTTCGGGACAAATGGACGTAGGATCCAGCCGTATCCGAACCACTTTAAAAACCCGCTTGTGTTGATTTACCGTTTTATTGATTATCTGTTCATACCGCATACAAACCGATCTTTAAAAATCACACTCAAAGATAAAACGTATTTTCAAATCGAGACGAAAATTATTTGGGGCCTACACTTTCGCATTTTATCCTAGGACTCGGTAGATAGATACCCTCTCGCCCGCGATTGAGAAATCTTATTTGAATAACCGACTTGTTCAAGTAGCATTACTCAATAGATACCGACTTTCGCGTTTAAGTTGAAATTTGCACTCAGGTGTATTCCTCCCCCTCCCCCCCCACACCTAAAGGCACGTATCTGGACCAACACTAACCAAATAATTCATCTAAAGTAATTACACATGACATATACTACTCATAAATTATACTCCCTCCGTCCCATTATTTATGTCTCATTTACTATATTTGTTTGTCCCATAATTTATATCTCATTCCAAAAGTCAACATAAATGAGTGGTCCACAATCATCTAAATAGGTGGACTCCGCCACTTTATACCTTTCAACCACCACTTTACACATTTACACCACTACTTTATACCTTTCCACAACCCGCCTTAATATCTGTACCGAGTTCCTATAAGACATAAATAATGAAACGGAGGGAGTACATACTACCAAGATCCTAATCTGGTAGGAGTTTATTTTTGAAAGAAGATATATAAATGAATTTATACCTCCAAAGTATATTTCACCTACTGAGAATGGAGGTCACGAGCAAGATGAAATATCAATTAGTAACAAATTGGAGTAGTTTTTGGTCTATTTATAGTAAGAATTAAAAAAAATAAAATAATACTAGGCACCTGTTAACCTATACTAGCCATGCTTATTCTTCTCATGTATAAAGGCATCATGACACGTGGGGATGAAAGTGTTGAAAGCTTTTAACTTACTAGTGAAGTTATTCTTTTTATATTTTTATTTGAAGATCTTTCTCTTCTTCTTCCTTTTTTTTCTTTCTTAATACTCATTTTTTTTAATTCCTTTTCCCAAATTTCCTATTCTTTTTCTCTTGCATGACCCACGTAACACCACATCAATAGATATTACTGATAATATGTTTATATTTACACACTTCAGGATGGTGTACATATAGCAAGTGCATGTATTCAATTAATAATGATATGTAGGCATTAACTTACTACTATACACTAATACTATTAACAGTAAATTCATTACACATAATTCAACTTATACACAATTACTCGTTTACTAACCAAACATGCAATGATTGACCGGATCATACCTACATATTTTAAAATAGTATATGAGTCTATAAGCAAGTCGTAACACAACAAGCCTTCAATTTGAAAATTAAGATTTTCTTTTATTACTTTTTTTTGCCTTGGAATTAAATTTATTTCTTGCGAGGTGTGAATCTTCTAATCTATAATCAAATGATCAATTATTCCTTTGAAGTCATCTAAGAAAACTAGGGATACCACATATCACAACTGAGATAACTTTAGAATAAGTTGTCGGTATAAGCTGCAGTTTAGATAAGAAGTAGTTTGTCTTGGCTGCTTGTCTATACTGGTACACTGAAGGTGGTGTATTGACGGATCACAGTGAGATATGTTCTCCTGACTGAACTTAGTGGAGAACCACTAGTGGAAAACTAAGATATCGGTGACTTAATTGGTCTTATGCATGGTAAGATTTCAGCTGAGTGCATTTGGCTATCTATCACTTTGACCTACTATGGTGAACATCATCGCTACTGGATCTAGGTATCTTAGGTGCTAGTAGTCATTTGTGACTCAGGCTGGTTGTCTGTATCTTACAACCGTATCCTAGTAAAATGGGTTGATAATATCCCCCGAGGAACTCGCAAGGATTATCACACTAAATCCGGCCGGTTGATTAAATTCAGGTGTGTTAATAAGGTCGAATGGTACTACTCATGAATATAATAAGATGTTAATTAATTTAAGCTATCAGTGGGCTTAATTAATTAATGGATATTTCTATCTTAAATACGGAGATCAATTAAGTCTAAAATACAAGTCGATGCTGAAATTGGGACAAGAAGGTATGTCAGCATGGATTCTCTAGTGGAATGAATATGTGTTTATTAATTGATTTTGCTCTGGGCTAAGCATATATAATTAATTGATTTGAGGCTCATCTTTATTTCATGTATTGGATCACTGATCTAGCCCAATTAGTTGCTTAGTTATTTATTGTCTCTCAGAAATCATGATTAATATATTAATGTATTTTGCATTATTTAATAATGTTATTTGTCTGGAATTAATTAGCTCAGCCAATTAATTGATAAATAAAAGCAGCCCAACAGATTAATTTATTATATTATGGGTCAATTGATGTGGAAACCCATTAAAAGTATAATTAAATTAGTGGGTTATAAATTTTAATATAATATAAGTTTTTGAAGTCTATATATATTAGTATTTCATCTGACATACTGATACAGATTCACATATGCATAAACACGCGAGTAAGATATAGAGAGACAATTCATTTGTTTTCTCTAGTTATCTGACCACGAAGAAAAGGGTCAGGACACATATCAGAAGATCTGAACAAAAGTAAAAATCAGAGCGACTACAACATACGAAGGAGACAGGTAACTTCCGTTCCTTCATAAACCGATTCACCGCCATACTTATTTACGATACACTTAACGCTTAAGAACCGATACACTTTTGAAGTATAATAGAGAAAAACACTTCAACATGTTATGTAATGCACTTAATGATAAAAATTGATACACTTGCATTAACTACTCAGGTTCTTTGCTGAAAAATAAATATAACCAAGACCATAGATCCCACAAACCAGTATGGTGATTCAAAACATACCTAAATAACATGAAAATAAAAGAACATTTGATGTTATGATTGCAATCATCGGTGTTGCTTCCAATATTCGGTCCTCCAAAAAAAATCGGTCCTCCAAGAAATCAGAAACATTATTGGAAGTTGCAAATGATGTCAACCACCCAAGAAAAAGACCACTCAAGTGTAATAGATATAACATGTAAAGTGAATTATAAATAATCGCTTAGTGAATCAAAAATGTACGTAAAGTGAATTACGGTCAATAGAGACAGAACAAAGCCTTCACCATTATACAAATCCCCGAATCGAAATTCAATACGACAAACATCTAAAATGGGATCGAAAATAAAGTATATAATCAGAGATAAAAACCGCAAAAAGATGCATAAACCTTGTAAAAGCTTATACCATCATCCAAGACTAGAAAGTTTTGCCTAATATAATGTTTGATTTCATCCGGGTATGTAGGTTTGAATGATACAATTGTATTTTCCAATATCTGATCCTCCATTACATCAGAAATACCATTGGAAGCTGCAAATGATGTCAACCACCCAACAAAAAACCACTCAACTTAAGTGTAGTAGCTATAAGCATAAGAGTGAATCGTATATAACCAGTTAGTGAATCAAAAATGATAAAAAAGTGAATTACGCCAAGGTAACACAAAACAAATCCTTGACTTGAACCCTAGAATCGATTTTAAAGAATGAAAAACAGCTAAAGGGGAAACGAAAATACAGAAATACAGATACAAAATCGAACTAGCAAACCATAGCTTCCAAGAGATTGGGTGTTAGATTAGAACTTCCTATTACATATACAATACACAATCGATTACGTATGGTACATAATTCCACCAACAAAATAAAATTCCAATTTTAATTGAGAAATATGATCAGTAAAACTTGTGCAAATTCAGCAATATCAAGAAGAAGAACATAACCATTCAAAGGAAACGATTAATTGAACTTTCGCAAGTAGAACACCAAGCAATTACAAACTCATGACCAAGATCTTCCTTGCTGAGGTTGTGCGACGAGCAGAGATGATTTCCCAGTTAAGGGTTGCGTTGGATAAGGAAGAGGAGAGAAAATTAAATTAAGGATGCAAATGTTTTTGGAAAGAAAATAGAGTAGATATTTTACTATCATACCCTTAATGATTAAAATGAAAGGGAAAAATAAAAAATAAGGTTCAATCCTAACCACTCATCTCAAGATCCAATAGTCGGATTTTGTTCCCACTTCCTACTATAAGGCTATGTTTCTAAATGATATATTCCATATATATATATATATATATATATAGGTGCTGATCTGGTGAGAACCCACACTTAACGTGAGAACTGCAAATCATGCATAATCCATATATAATTTATGCATAATCTTTTCATATTTTATGAAAAAAAATCTATAATTTTACACTTTTTGTCTTCTCCATAAACCACATAAGGATTATGCAAATTATAAAATTATAAGTTTTTTGCATAAAAAACATAAGGACTATGCATAAAATTTAAAATAATTATGCATGGTTCGCAGTTCTCATGTTGAATGTAGGTTCTCACATGATCCACTTCATGTGGTTCCGGTGAAAACGCCCCATGTGGTTCCGGTGAAAACGCCACTGGATCAAGGCAATATATAGTTGAGATTGAATATTGGGAAGCTAAAAATTCGGTCCACTTTCTTTGTAAAATTACTACACGGAGAGTAAAAGAATAACATTCCATGTTATCATAAAAATAACGCACTACACTTTCTTTACAAAATAACAGCACAAAAGGATAAAACTGCAGAAATTCAAATTGTTTTCCCACACCTTCCTTCCCATAATCTCCTAAACTATGAAAAATTACAGAATTCCTCCCAAATCACAAGAAATTGCTCCGATTGTAAGACACGAAACTTAGGCGGCGGCGGAATTATGAAGCACGAACCATGTGGGCGGCGGAATTGTCAAGGACGAACACTCAAAGGCGGCGGAACCACTCAGAGGAGGCGAAATTGTGAGGCAAGAACCGCTGGGCAGCGGAAATCACAAGAAACACCCTTCCTTCTTGTGTTGTTCTCAATTTTTGTGTGGTTGGTTTCATCTTCATAGTGTTCTAATTAATCATCAATGTCTTAAATTTTGTGAATACTTTAGATGGCAAAGACGCGCGAAGATGATGAGACGTATATGACGACACTCGCTGCACATATACGAACAATGCTGAAAGCTAGGCGGGAGAAGATGAAGAGTGATCGGAAACAGAAAATCACTACACAAATTGCATTTATTAAGTGCACTTTCTGTTAATATTTACTACACAAATTTAGTGTATGGTAGTTTGCAATGCAGTTTCATAGTCAGTGCACAATCTAAATAAATTAAATGCACATTCATTTGTAAGGAACTGCACAAAAAACTTTGAATAAGTGCACTTTCTTTGAATATTCACTACACAACATTACTGGAATTCTGTTTTATAATGTACATTGTCTCGGTTCACAAATTGATATATTTTACTGCACGTTTGTGATTATTTGCACAAATGATTTAGTTCAGTGCACTTTCTGGACAGATTTCTCCTCAATTAGGACTTGGAGTTGTTAGTGGTGGATTGATCGAATTGCGATACTCTCTGTTTTGGTATTCTGAATCAACAAATACCGTAAATTAACTGCACTTTTTTGAAAACAAAAAATTTATATTGATTCAAGATGTATGAAAACGCATGCATTGGTATTCTAAGATTCAAGATGTATGAGATATGTATTGATGTTATAACTGCACTTTATACGTAAGACGCATGCATTGTTAGTGGTGGATTTATCATTTGATCACAAATACCGTAAATTAACTGCACTTTTTTTGAATAATAGTTGCACAATCTTTTACAGTCTTTTTAGCAGTACATTCGAATACTATACACACCACATCATCGAGTTTGAGAACTAACGTAAACCGAAAAACAAGACAAATTGTTACATAGTAAGTCTAGAATCCGTCTTCATTTGTTTGATCGCCTCCATCATATGCGTTCTGCCTCTCACGATTACATAGCACGTATTTAAGCAACACAGTTCCATTGTTGTGCTGACGATTGGTAGCAAGTTGAACGTAAAATCCATGACACTAATGCACATTTTATATGCCTGTAATGCACTTTTAATGTATAAAAGATGCACAAACGACCGAAGCTCTGGTAAGATCCATGACATCAGTAATGTTTTATAAAACAAAATGTCATCATGCTAAAAAATATACATAATTACAAACTAAACTCCATTTACACTTTGTTGGTCGTAATTACGAGCATCATGATTTAGGGATTGAACCACTATAAAAGTCTTCAAATGCAGCCAATGCATCCTTCTCCAACCTATACTTTAGTCAGCTATAGAAAACAAAATTCAGTAAAAGTGCATTAGATATCAGAAGAAAGTGCAATGATTTTCACATAAAGTACATTCAGAGCATGAATATCATAGCATAATCGAACTCATAAAAGTGTGTGGCAAAAATTGTTCAATCAAATACATAAACATCCTAAATTGTTTAATTCAATAAATAAATTGTTCGACCCAGACATCCTAATTCAAACTGGGAGGATATCCACAATAAATGAAGAACATAGCCAAACACAAAAATTAGAATCGCATCGAGAACAATAAATTGAAAACCAAAACGCAATCATAACATCAATACCTATCTCATACATCTTGAATCTTAGAAGGAGAGCAGAAAACCGAAATTATTGTAGCAAATCACGTTCCCCCAAAAATCAGGGTTCTTAAGATATCAAATTATTCACTAAAAAGAACATAAACACACGAACATAAGAAGAAAAACGGTCTAAAAATGGGAACAATGAATATTCAAGTCGATTAATCGAGGTTAATCGTCATTTTTGGCCTATGGTTGCTGAATCATCATGCTGTCGCGCTGAGGAAGAAAGAATCGTGCTTTCTAAGTGAAAAGAGGGAAAGGATGTGTTGAAAATTGAATATAAAGTGCAAGATTACCAATTTGCCCTTTGTCCAGTTAAATTGAACAGAAAGTGTTGGGTGATGATTATGTCCTCAGCAATGCTGGAAATGTTGGGAAATGATTCAGTCTTCTCAGCTGATAAGTTAACTCAGTAGCCTTGCGCTCTGAACGTTTACTGAAGATTTGAAGATCCCAAAACCCTATATTGATTGGTGAACCTTTTCGTTGTAATCTGTTTTTGTCTCGAGGTTTCGACTCGGCGAGACACTCTGCTCCGGTTCGGCACTCGATGGATTATCCGCCTCGAGCACCGTAAGTAGAAGACTCGGGATATCTGGACTCAAAGAAGAGCCGTATACCGAAAGGAGCCGGCAGAACCGAACTCAGCGGAGTAGTTCACCGAACTCGGAGCCGATCTACGCAGAGCCGACTCGGCGAGGAGCATGCTATCGAATCGAGATCGACTCAAGCAACGGCCGACAGCTCTTGGCCTCGTCGGATCTTTAAAAGTCAAAACAAAGAAAGTCAATACGAGGAAGAGAGAAGTCGCTTCGGATCTCCTTGAAGTATGTTCTGTCTCAACCACTTTCTGAACCTCGACCAATGACAGGCAGCTACGTATCCTATATCTATTAAAGCTGCAAGTCAACAACTTTCCAGAAATGGAGGGAAATGACACTGCCACCATACTTCAAAAGAGCCATTAGCTACCCAAAAGAGAGAGACAAAGGATCGTCGTCTCCAACGGATCTATCCTAATCTCTTCTCTATAAATAGAGGGATAAATCAAATTTGAAGCTCACCGAACCTTCGCATACACGAGAGAACACACAGAGCATTCAAACGAGCAAATTCGAAAAGAATAAGTCTTCCGCAAGAAGTTCGAAGAAACAATCTCCGGCGAAAGACCACTTCTGCTCTTAGGGAACCGAGCTGAATCGATTAATACAGCCTCTAGTATCCAAACGACGTTACACGAACCCAAAGCTTACACTCAGCTATTCGTCGTTCTAGAAGCCACATCCTTGTTCCCTATCCCTCTAACCTAAGCTCAATAGACTAAATCCATAGCTTAGACGAAGGAGTTCACTTCTGAACTGATCCTTATTGTAAAAGACTCCTTCACTGTTGGAGAGTTTTTCAAACACTTAGTTTGATAACCTTGTAAACTGAGACTTGCTCGCATAAATCTCAAGACCAGTGTTTGTCTAGCGTACAAACCAACCGAGACTATCTCGCATAATACATAGCTTCCCGATCTTTCGGGACAGGGGACGTAGGATTGTTGGATCCGAACCACTTTAAAAATCTCTCGTGTTCTCGTGTTCTCGTTTTTATTGTTGCATTGATTTACTTGTTCATACCGAAAATATCTTTCAAATCATTCAACCGAGTTTCAAAGAAACTTAACGGACTACACTAATCTACCGAAATATTTTGATAAAAACGCTTTTCCTAACTTGACCGAATTTGGGCCTACACTATTCCGCACTACCGAACTCTATCTCGAACGATACCGAATTTTGACTCTAAGTCATCTAAAGCATGTCTCGGGAGAGTCGGGCCACTCGCCACACGATTCGTAACGGCTTATCCGGGTCCGCCGAACTTATTCAAGACGACACTATCCCGAAAAGGATTGTTCGTGTTTAAGTTGAGAAATCGGTGTTCGGTGTATTCACCCCCCCCTCTACACCTGAACGTACTCTCGGGACCAACATAAAGTGTACCAAATTTTTTTAAAGTGAACTAGTAATCTGGACCTTCGGATCGCTCGATCAAACGACTGTGATTTGTTCGTAATTCCTACAACAGAAGGCGTTCTCATTTGAACTCCTACATATATATATATATATATATATATATATATATATATATATATATATATAATAGATGGAAATGGATCACATGAGAAGGAGACTTAAAATAAGAAATAAGAAGAAATTTTAGCCCTCCATCTTGTTTAATCTATGGTGTTATTATTTTAAATTTATGTATTTCCTTAATACTTTATTATTGATTAAGATATCATTAAGGTTATTTATGTCAATTTATTTCCTTTATTTTTGTAACTGCAATCTACTTCTTTTATTATCCGCAATCTATTTCCTTTATTTTTGTAACCGCAATCTACGTGAATTCATAATCTCCATCTTCTTTTTTCTTTCACTCTCTTCACATAAATTCACATACATCAATTTCCATATAAAATCAAATTTAAGTTTCTAAGTTTGAGTTTCATTTTTTGTATCTAGAGATTATGTACCGATTTTTTGTTTTTTGAGTTATCATATTATCTTCTTTTTTACGTAAGCCACCATTTGAACATCATTAGAAATCAGACTGTAAAGATTGGGTAATGCACGAATATCCATAATTTTATGCATAAAGTATTTTGATCTTATGCATTGAAAACATAAAGAATGATAAAATATGCATAAATTATATCGATATCATGCATGAACTAATATTGTGATATGCATATACTATATAAAGCGTTCAAAAAGAAAGAATGAGTAAAATATGCATTGATTAGTTATTAGTACGCAAAAAATAATGATAAAATAAAGTACTATGACCTTATGCATATTGAAAGCATAAAGAATGATAAAAATAAGCACAAATTATATCAATAATATGCATAAACTAATATTGTGATATGATATACCGCATTTCTTATATAAAGCGTTCAAAAAGAGATAATGAGAAAAATATGCATTGATTAATTGATAGCATGCAAGAAATAATTATACAATAATGAAAACATAAGGAATGACAAAATATGCATAAATTATATCGATACTATGCGTGAACGAATATTGTGATATACATATACCAGATTTCCTATATAAAACGTTCAAAAAGAAAGAATGAGAAAAATATGCACTGATTAGTTGATAGTATGCAAAAAATAATAATAAAATAAAGTATTATAATCATATGCATATTGAAAACATAAGGAATGATAAAATATGCATAAATTATATTGATACTATGCATATACCGGATAACCTGTGTAAAGCGTTAAAGAAAGAATGAAAAAAATATGCATAAATAAGTTGTATAGTAAAATATTATGATATGCATATACTGTATTTTATGTATGCATCAATTTATAAAACTGACATGCATAAATCAAGTAAACAAAAAAACAAGAATATGCATATATTATATCAGATGTATGCATGCATTAATGAAAGAGAGAGAGTGTGTAAGTTAAATGAAGATGGAAAGATCATGTGAGTTTGATGAATATAGAAAGATCCACCTTTTTTTCTTTGCTGGAAAGTGAAATAAATATGTGGGAAAGTGGAGAAGATTTAGACGAAAATTAGGGAAGTTAATTAGGATTCAAACAAAAAAGATCCAAAATTACAAGTTTACCCTTAATGGTTTACTTCTTTTATTCAGCAATTAAAAAAAATAAAACTGATCAATTAATTACATCCATTGATGACACTAAATATAAGGTTAAGATTTCTTCTTACTTCTTATCTTAAGACACATTCTTATAGGATCCACACCCTATTTAAAATTTATTAAACGTTGCAATATTTTTCATATGATTTTTAACAAAAATGATTATTAGTTTATTACAAATATGATTTACTAGTATGTCGTAGACAAAAACCTAAAAAATTAAATTAAGAAATTGGTTGTGAGTCTTAGCGAATTTAGTTTTGTAATATTACGTTGCAATTTTGTGTTATCTAAAAAGGAAAGGTGATTTTTTATTCAATGACCTTCTTATTAATAGTATACTCTCATTGTTTTAAGTAATACGTAGATTAGGTCCTACTTATCTATCTCTAATCTTTAGTCTAGTGTAACGCCCCAATTTTCATAACTTAACAAGGAACGTTACTTCATACTTAACATGCATATCTTAATTCTTTCAAAATATTTTTATGGAAAAGAATCCTTGAAAAACTCAATTTATTTTCATACTCAACGGAAGTCTTAAATAAAAATTCACTAAGTCTAACATTTCAAAAAGAAACAACGAAAATTTCATAAACTAAAAGCAATAATTTAAATACGACAAATTATCCTCGTGACCATCACCACCAACACCTTTACGCATTGGCCGAGCCATTTTTTGAAAAATGTTAAAATGATAGGGATGAGTACGACTACTCAGTGGGGAAATGCATTTATCCAGATTATAAACGATACCGAATTTAAACATGATAACATAGCATGTCTGGTCCGAAGACCCATAGACATAGCAGCCCGTAGGCTTGACCCGAAGGTCCCTCGTTGATATAGGCCCGTCGACCTTATATCCCTCGTTCATAGTTTCATTGATCATGTACTATAGTCACATGAAAAACTCTAGTAAAGGATATAATAAGGATAAACATCAAGAATTCCCCACCTTGACCTTGACTTGAAGAAAAATAATGGATATCAATGTATAACTCCTGCGCGCCGATCCTATACATGGAGATTTATCTTAGTGACTCTACATGGAATGTTATGCATGCATTTATAATTCAAATAATTCATAAATACACATAGATCAAAATAATCAAAAAAATGTATATTATACATAATCCACTTATTAACATGCAACTTTAATGGTTTCACATAATAATAAACTTAAGTATATTAAATATAATCTTACTTTTATTTACAATTCATTTGTGCATCGAGTAATTCGGCAATTCATGAAATAAATTAATGAAATCAAAAAATCTTGTTCAAAAAATTATAGATCTCTAACATGAAGAACATAATACATATTCCATCACAATAAAACTTATCATAATCAAGAATTCATTTAATAGTAATATGAAAACTTTGTTTTTTAATCTACATGCATATTGACAAAAGATTTGGCATAACAAGAAACAAATTAACAAATAAATAGTAAATGTATCCTAAAAATTCTATATTTTTAAAATGATTGACCTAAAATATACTATATCCCATTAAAATTCAGCATGGTCGAAAATAACATAAAGAAAACATGAAAAACAATTTTCCTTTCAAGGTCATAAACATGCTGTCAGAAACTGGCAAGTTCCGAAGAACAAATTTTAACAAATACTTATCATGCTTGTAAAATTCTGCAAAACTAATAGAGTATACTAGACATACCTAGAAATATAATCCTAAATTTTCACGACTAGATGATAACGGGAAGATGTGTAAATAATTTTTGAAACAGTTCGCAGATATACTGACAGATTTTCGAAAACCTAATGTGAAACTAAATTATGGACGACTAAAGGTGTATTTATAGGCCTAAAGATAAGGTATCAAATTTATTTTATCTATAATTATTTTCGTACTTATATAATTTAGATAGAATTTAATCTATCACCTACCATATAAGAGATTCAATCATAGATAAATTAGGATATGGATAAATACAACTAGATTTTTTTCCCTAAAACATGTATATCACAAATATAATATCTATTTTATTCACAAAATATAATTTCAAGTTATCTCCTAATAACTTAATACACTATAAAATATTATATCCTTTTATGAATCCTGGTAGGTTTAGAAAATCCAAACTATATAAATATTATTCTTGCCTCATAATTCTAACATTATTTCTATCTCAACAATAAACAATATAAATATAATATGATATAAATAAACACATTCAAAGTTCAAAATAAATTTACATAATAAAAAACAATTTAATGCAAATAAGATAGATGCTTTAATTTTCATTTAAATTTCTAAGGCGCGACTTACAAAACTAAAACATTTGATAACATGCATGAATAAATATGCAATACATTTTATATCAAAAATTTTGGGGCGTTACATCTAGTCTATTTAAATTCCTAATAAATGCATTTAGACAAATCGAAAAAGGTCGATCCATCTCATTTCTCCAATGACTTCGTCTGGATTATCGATAGAAAAATCGGTGACACTACTCTTCTCCCATTAATTTAGAATAGTATGAACTCTGAAGTAATTTGTTTATAAAATGGTATAACTAGTCCAATAAGATCACATTCAATTAAAATACGTTCATTGGAAGATTTATTTTGAGCATCTTCTAATTTTCTGAGTTTCTAATGAACTATGTAGGCCTATGGAGTTTATCAATGAAAACATGTTATAACAAAATAATGAAAAATAGGAAATAATCGATATATTTTTCTATGTGTGGATAATTTAGTTATTGATTTGCAATTTTGATATATGTGTCTTAAAACTCTGAGTTTGAATTATCCTTTTTATTTTATATTGTTTCCTTTATGTAACGGATTATTTTTAACTTTTTAATTTTAACTAATAATATATTTATTAAAATCATCATTTGATCATAATTTGTCGATGCATATATACAATTTAATATACTATATGTTATAAATAAGATACGAACATAATTTAGTTTAATTTAATTCAAACATTTAATTCAACTGAATATCTATTATTTCAAAATGATTTGTGATTGATTATATAGTATATTATAATGCTCAGATTTTATATATACATATGGAATATTGATATTAAGCATTTAAATTATATGCTTTTATTGTCAAAATTTGTATTAAAATTATTGATATATTATTAAATTGAAATAAGAAATAGATAGAATTGATTATTTTATACATTTAGTAAAAAATATGAATCAATTAAATTAAATAAAACTGAAATAGTTGAATAAAAAAGAGAATATGATGATATAAATTTGATTTGAAGTTAAATGAATAATTATATGAAATTGAATTGAATTACAATTGAAATTAAAAGGGCAAAAAGGTAATTAAAGGTTTAAAGTCAATTATATAGTTGGAATTAAAACACCATTAGGTCTTATATATATGAGTAATAGATAAGTACTCCCTTCGTCCCATTGAAAACGACTCATTTCCCTTATTGGGTCGTTCCACTGGAAACGACGCGTTACCTAAAATGGTAAAGATTGTGTGGACCACATTTAACTACTAAAAAGTCAAACAATCTACACCACATAACACCACTTTCTTGATTCCCGCGTCCAACTATTGAGATAGTTATAATTTAAAGTTTAATTACTTATTTTTAGATAAGCTAACGCAAAAAACAAATTATATAAACATTAAAAACTGTTTATCAAAAAGCATATAATTACCTTAAAAAAAACATTTAAAGACACTCCCTAAACATGCAATCCGAATCTTCTGGCCCATTTTGTAAGGACTACTCAATGACCCACCAATCATATGGTGCCACGTGTGTTTTTATCGGTAAACAAACACTTTAATATTAAATACATAGTCCATCAATACACACGTGATTCCGTGTAATTGGTGGGCCACTGAGTGGTCCTCACCAAAATGGGTCAAATGATCCTGTGCGCTAAACATGTGAAATTAATAGGGACAGCTAAAAATGCATTTCAAAAACCATAGAATGAAAATAGATTTTTTTATATATATATATAATTAAATATAATTCACATGCTACGTAGGAGATGACTTAAAACTGGCAATTATTGCTTACATCAGCACCATGACCTCCTATTTGCTGACAACTATTTTTCTTTTATAGAATGAACGAAATGCATTGACTTCGAAATTAATTTAGTTAATATTTAAAGTCCCTTTCATAAAATAATATTTATTGAGGTAATTTAAAGCTGGAAGTAAGAATTTGGGGATGAGACAAAAATGGTGAAGAGTGCTTACCTTGACAAAAATGGCGTGAAGAAAGGCGCTTGGAATGAAGAAGACGCCAAGCTAACAGATTACATTCTTCGGTACGGCCATTGGAACTGGCGATTGCTGCCAAGGTTTGCAGGTAGGAAATTAATGTTTTCCGATTAACACGAAATAAGTAAAATAACGTATAATTCGTACCTTATAATTAAACATGTTGCAGGACTGGAGAGATGTGGAAAGAGTTGCAGGCTGCGATGGATGAATTACCTCAAACCTGGCGTCAGACGCGGGAATTACACCAAAGAGGAACGAGAACTGATCGACAAGCTTCATCATCAACTCGGAAACAAGTAGATATTTCCATAATTACATCAATTTCTGAGTTTTTATCACCTTCTCGACGAATATCGCTAAATTAGGGTTTCGGATTGACGAATTCGAACGCAGATGGTCTGCTATTGCGGCGAAATTGCCGGGGAGAAGCGACAACGACGTCAAAAACTACTGGCACACACACTTCCGGAAGCGCGAAAAGGCGAAATCGAAACAGAATTCCTCAATTTCTCGAGAAAGTGAAACACAATTATCGCGAATTCACCGTCGCGAAAATCCTGCAAATCCGTTTTCCGGCGGCGTTGCTCCGAAATCGCGGAGCCGAGAACTAGGGAACTGCGGCGTATCTTCCGATGTGTTCATTCTGGAATCGTCGATCTCCAAATTGGCTTCATCGGAGGCTTCTGCAGCGGTTGAATCCGATTTGGATTCGCCTGCGGATAAGATTTTCGCATCGTCAATCACTTCAAGGGAAAGTGATGAGCTATTATCTGGACTAGATGGAAGCTTCTGGTATCAGCCATTTATAGTGGACACGTATTCGTACGGTGATAGTTTCTGTCTCTCAGATGAGACACTGCCTTTCATGTATTGAAATTTGAACCAATTCATAGATTTTTGGTTTACTTTTTCAAAGATCCAAAGACGGAGGCTAGTATTCCATAAGCATATTACGGGAAAAGTCATTCTACTTCTGTACTTCAGTCCTTATATTTCTATATTATTTTGTTGTCAATTATTTATGTTCTATTTTTGAAATAAATAAATAAATTTTTATTATAAAACTTAAGTGGGTTTCTCCTTATTCACTATTTCTCTCTCACGATTTCGATTCGCTCTGAATCCAAAAATTTATAATTTTTACCTTTTTAAAAAATTTACATTATTTATTCAATTACAATACGAAAAAAACAACATAAAAAACCAATTCTCTCAATTAATAGAATATGAATGTTTTATCATTCATTCAAAACAACCATTACTCGAAAGTTGTATCAATTCATTAATACAATTAAACTCATAAATTAAAAACTTAAATAAATTTTTATTAGTCTCCGTGCAAAAAAAATCAGATGAAAATAATGATACGGAAAGAGTATTATATAGTACTCGTCCCGTTTAAAGTGATGCTGTTTCTTTTCTGCGTGAGAATTAAAAAAAGTGGATGATAAATAATGAGAGATCGGTAAATGATAAAGTAGGAGAGAGAAAATGAATGAGATTTGAAAGAGTAAATGAAAAAGTAAGAGAGAGAAATGATAAAGAGATGATAAAGTATGAAAGAGAAATGATAAATAAATGATAAAGTATGAGAGAAAAATGATAAAGTAGAAGATAATTTGTATTTTTTTTGGAAAATTATTTCTTTTTTTGGAAACGTATAGCTTTAAATGGGACATCCCGAAAAGGAAAATGCATCGCTTCAAATGAGGCGGAGGGAGTATGATATATCTATCTATCTACGCCTTTAATGGATGAGGATGCAATTTTTGCGTATGATAAAAATAATCCAAACAAACTATGAGAATAAAGTCCGTTTATTCTTATGAATTTCTTAGATTATACTTCCTTTATCCCATTAAAAGCGTCTACATTTCTCGATTAGACTGTCTCAATATAAGTGTCTCGTTTCCTAAAATAACAATATTAACTCTCCATTTAAAAATGAGGTGGGCTCATCATTATTCACTACCCACCCCACATTCTTACACAATTTATATCCAAAAGTTTCTCTCACACACGATTCCACTCTGCTCCAAACTTAGAAAATATGATTTTTAAACTTTTTGAAAACTTTAGATTATTTTTTAATTACAAAAAAAATCTCATTGCCTCAACTATGCTTTCTTTATGATTTCAAAAAAAAAAAAAAAACAATTGCCTCAACTATGTTTTAATAAAATTTGGATGAATTCTCATTTTTTCTCACCAACCATTTCTTAAAAACTGTGTTAATTTCTTAATACAATTAAAACTCATAAAATATATATTTAAGTAAAGTTTCTTAATCTCTGTGCCATAAAGAAAGGGGACGCTTTTAATGGGACGAAGGGGGTACTTGTCTGAGACTACAAGATACGATGCAATATTAAATACCAAACACAATATTTTCTTGAAAAACCTAAGGTACGACATCGATTGTATGTATGGATCCTTTTTGGCCCAATTTCAACCCAATTACCCACCCTTACCCGGATCCACGCACCCTGACATCATGCTGGCATCATCATTTCATTACTTTTTTCTAATTATTGTAAGGACGGACATGTGTTTGGTGTGAATAAAAGAATCATTTGGTTCAAAACAAGTATTATTTTCGTTATGAAAATTTTCTACCATCACTTATGAAAGTATCATTTATAGAGTATCATTTGCTTCGAACAAAAGTGTCATTTGCGTTGAACAAAAGTGTCATTTGTAAAGTATCAATTGTTTTCATACAAAAGTGTTATTTTTTTTTAAGATAAATGTCATTTGTACAGTATCATTTGCTTCAAATAAGAGTGTCATTTGCGTTGAACAAAAATGTCAATTGTTCGGAGGAGAATATCACATTCTTATTGAGTGTCATTTATAATGAATAAATGTGTCGATTGCAACGAATAAAAATATTATTTATCTCAAAGTGTCTTATCACACTGAAGTGAAGTATCAATTATAATTAAGGAAGTCACTTTAATCCAATAATCTTATGAAACCACAGAGTTACATCAAAGATGTTGACAACATGATAAATATTCTTCTCAAAAAGTTTCACAATTCTTTACTGTCAAGTATATACACAAAATTAGAATGTCAAACTTCGCAACTTAGATCAAATACATCAACTATCTACAATTCTGCATGCATATCTAGATAATGCAATCCACTAGTTCGGGCCAAAAATAAAATTAAAGAGCAAGCTAAAGTTTGACCAAACCTTCAATGAAGCAGGGTTGAAGGTGATGTTCGCCTTATTCTGAAGCAACGGTTGAATATTGGAAAAATCCGACCTAGACGAAGTCCTCAGATATGTAGGAGAGAGGCGACAGGCGAGAGTTTTCGAAGAGAGAGAGAGAGAGAGAGAGGCGAGAGATGCAAGAGTTTTCAAAAAGAGAGAGAGAGAGAGAGAGTCATAGAATGAGAATCAGACAGCAGAGGCGGGAGAGCGGGTAATGAGAGAGAGGGTAGGATTTTGTTAATTTTTTTTAATCAAATCAACTCAGGTCAAACAAATTTATGTGGGTCAAATATCATATCCTCTTTTCACCCGGTTGCGGTGCACAAGAGACCACCCCATCTATACATGATTAAATGGAAAATGAAATTAACAAATTCAAATAAGTAAAATAAGAATGAAACATCAATGCCATAAATAAAAGTAATAAATCACATATAGACGTATGAATATAATAAAACATATAAATATATATAGGTGACGAACCCCAAACTGTACCATTCCAATTTTTCGTATATAATTTTGAATGTTTTTTATTTCCCTCCCCCAAGATTTAAGTTTTTGTCCCCTAAATTTTCAAACTAACCCTGAAATTCTTAATTTTGACTCTTCCCTTGAATGATATATTCTCTGTGTCGGAATATTCAATACAAATATATTAATATTTCTGAAATATTCATATTTCTACAAAATTTTTTATGAGAAAAACTCAACCTAATGTTCAATGTGAAGGGTCAAGTGACGACAAAATCTCGCAACATTTTTCTATGATCTAATGTCGCGTTTTTACACTGTCATAACATCTCTTTTTTTTTTACGGTAACTGACACCATGCATGTGACGTGGCCATTTTCGCAAATGGCACTAGCTGGTTTGTCGTCCTAGATTGGATACCAACCTTAGTTAATTCTCCTGGTACTGATTATATAAGGTCAACTACACCACAACAATGACGTCATCGTAATGACACAATATCACTTTTGAAATTAGCATCACTTTAGTAAGATAATAATAATACTCAAATCTATTCTATTTTAGATTGTTATTGTTTAAAAAAAATTAAAAATTATTTTTATATAGGTCTCATTCACATCACTATTTATTTTATCATACAAAATACTCCCCTCAGTCCCAAATATATATGCATACTTTTTTTTTTATCTGTTCCAAATTTATATGCCTATTAACAATTTTTTTATTTTGAATTAAATGTTCACAAATTTTAATAGATATAATTAATATGATAATATAAAAAATATTATTTTATCTAACTTTTATAATAGCAAATACAATTACGTCATTAACTTTTTAATAATTTAATTTATTCAAATTTCAATACCAACATTTATGTAACTTTTATATCATTAATTTTTTTTCTTAATTTGTGTGAAAAAACAAATCGGCATATAAAATAAGAATGGAGTGAGTAAAGCACAACAATTACCGTGCCAAAAAAAACTTTTCATTTGAGACGGATGGAATAAAATATCAACTTAAAAGAGTAATTAAAGCGACACTACTACTGTTTTAAAACGAACCCAAAACCAACCCGACAAATCGGCCCTATTAATTGACCCGAACAGTTGTCCTATAACAAACCTCAAATCGCTTCTACAGAAAAAATAAAAAAAGATGGTCTTGATTGGATAACGCCTGTCGGATTGCATACGAGTCGAAGGGTTCACTTCTCATACACAATATGTTTAGAGTGAAAAGTATTCACTCTGTCCGTTTTGACTTTTTTTTTTTTTTTTTTGAATTATCCCACTTTATTTGTTCATTTTCCTAAAATATAAATAATCACTCCCTCCGTCCCACTAAACATGACATGTTTCTTTTCAGCACGAGAATCAAGAAAGTGAATAATAAAGTATAAGCTGTTGTTAAACTTACCACGGTATCCCCAACTTCTGCCTCTGCCACGGGCTCATCCCCCTTCCTCACCCCGATTATAATATCCACTATTTTCTGCAGTATAATACTCCCTCCGTCCCATTGGAAGCGTCTTGTTTTCCATTTTGGGCGTCCCATTGGAAGCGTCTTGTTTCTAAATAAGGCAAGAATATGTGGACAAGATTTAACTATCCAAAAGTCAAATAATATACACCACACATTATCATTTTCTTAACATCCGTGCCCATTGGAAACAAGACGCTTCCAATGGGACGGAGGGAGTACATCACAAGTTAGAATAGAGAACTTCAAAGACAACCATTGCAAAGTCATGCTGTAACTAGACCCTTACCTTGATAGTCGACATACCCACCCCTTCATCGGCCTCGTCCCCCTCCCTCGCCTCAATTATAATATCCGCTATTTTCTGCAAGTAGAATGTATCAGTAAGAACAGAGAATTTCAAAAACAACCAATTGTATATCATGAGTTATTAAAACACTAGACCAGTACCTTGATAGTCACCGTACCCAGCCCTCCCACGGCCTCGACCCAGTCCCCCTCCCTCATTCCCCCCTCCCTTATTCACATTATAATATCTGTTGTTTTCTGCAGGTAGAATATATCGGTAAGAAGAGATAGTTTCAAAACCAAACAATTGCAAATCATGTAAAGTATAACACTAGAAATGTACCTTGATAGTCACCATACCCACCCCTCCCACGGCTCTGCCTCGACCTCGACCTCCTCCATCACCCAAGTTATAGTATCCGTTGTTTTCTGCGAGTAAAAGAATATATCAGTAAGGACAGAGCATTTCGAAACTACTGTTGGTCCGGAGACGATAGTCAAGTGTAGAGGGGGAGGGGGGAGTGAATACACCTGATCACAGTTTCTTTTCTCAGAACGTGAAGGGCAGCTGAGCTGTTGGTTGCGACTGATGAACAGTGCCAGATAGTAACCTTCGATCACGGGTCAGAAGTGTGCCAACTACTGAGCTCTCCTAGTGACTTTTGTTAGTACTTGAAACTCAGTCAGAGACGTTGTGCGGATAAGAGTGTAGGGCCCGGAGATTCGTCTCAGTTTGAAAACGCGATTTCGCAAGTTAAAGTCTTTTGGCTAGTGCGCTTTGAAAATACGTTTTATGCAAAAATATGATTTTTAATCAATTTGTATGCAATGCAATAAAATAGTAAATAACACAAGCAATTTAACGTAGTTCGGATACGCAAGATCCTACGTCCACTGTCCTGATGAGACAGGAGAACTTGTTGATTTATCTGAGCAAGCCTCAACAAGGAATCTGTGCACTGGACAGACCCTTCTAAGTTATAGTCCTTAGCGACTTTATAATTCAAACTAAGGTTTGAAGGGGATGGGATAATCTCCAACTAGGAAGGAGTTCTTACAGTAAGAACAATTCACAGAAAGTGAACTCCTTCGAAATTCTAAGCTATAAATTTGGCAATGAGCTTAGCTAGAGAAGAAGAGATCTAAAGAACTCTAGAGAGAAGAACTAGAAATATTCTATGAAGGCAAGTTCTTCGCTGGAATGGTCTTTAAGTTTGCTAGAGTTTTGTTCTTGAGCTTGAGCGTTTTTCCCTTGTGTATCCCGTGCGTGGAGCTCGATTTTCTTCTCTATTTATAGTTGTAAGCAGACATATGTCCGTTGGAGAAGACAATGCCACGTGTCACAAGTTTCCAAAGAAAACGGCCATATTTTCGAATTGTTGCAGCAGGGCAGTTGACACTGTATATGAGAGCAGCTTTAGTTAGTCAGAGCAGATAAAACGTTGTAGGCTTCTCATTGATCGAGGTTTGTGGTAGGTGAGAATGTGTCAGATGTCAGAGTTGACTATTCTTCAACCTCGTATGATTTTCTGCTGAACTTTGAAATGACTTTAGCGACTGAGTCGTTTTCTGTCGGATACAGTAGACTTAAGAAAGTCTCTGTCTTCTTCGACTGAGTCGGCTGACATAAGATATGGCTTTGGTGAGTCAGCTGATGACTGCAAAGGTACTGAGCTTTGCATTTAGTTCTTGTGCTGATGTCTATCAGCTGATGAGGTATCTTCTACTGAGGGTCAGATTCAGCTGAAGACAGAAGAATGCAAGCGATTACACTGATGACGTGGGGTTCTGGAGAGTAACTTCGTCAGAAGATCAGTCCAACAGTTTACCCCGTACAGGACTTAGACAAAAGATAATCTAATACAATAAGTCTAACATATACATCAGCTAATCCTATCGAGACACTACACTACTGATATCAGTTGGGTTTTGGGATCTTCAATTCCATAGTACTACTATGATTTCCCTCAATATTATTTTACCCGATAAATGCTGAGTATCATCTACTGACTCATAACCCAACAACTACCCAATTGCAAATCCCGTGCAATATAGCAAGACTACACCAGTACCTTGATAGTCACCATACCCACCCCTTCCACGACCTTGACCTCGACCCCCTCCTCCACCCCAGTTAGAATATATATTAGAATATATCAGCAAGAACAGAAGATTTCAAAACCAACCAATTGCAAACCATGTGTGGTACATCAGTAGACCAGTACCTTGATAGTCACCATAGCCACCTCTCCCTCATCCTCGGCCTTGGCCCCCTCCCTCTCCCCATATATAATATCCGTTATTTTCTGCAAATATAATGTATAAGTAAGGGCAGAGGATTCCAAAGCCACCCAAAGGCAAAATCATAAGTAATTTAGCACTTGGCAAGTCCTTGATAGTCATCATACCCACCCCTCCCTCCACCTCTACCTCTGCCACGACCGCGACCTCGGGATCCACCTCTACCTTGAAAGCAGACTCTGGCATTATCTATCATCGTAATTGCAGTAAGAATTAAATATTGTTCAAGAAGGTCAAGAAGATCCTATATGGATCACTGAGGTAGATCTAAGTTTTCAGGTTAAGAAATAAAATATTACTACTTGATATCCATTTACCAATGACTTCAAGTACAGGATCAAGTAGGTGCATAATCTATTACATAATCTGAGTTTAAGAGAGGTCACAGTCCTTGTTGCAACTCCTACTTATACTTGTGGTGGTACAAGATTAGTTAAAAATTATTTTTTTTCCAAAAGCACAACCTCCTCCAACTGAGCTGAGTAACAC
This sequence comes from Lavandula angustifolia, assembly GCA_028984105.1. Taxonomy (NCBI): domain Eukaryota; kingdom Viridiplantae; phylum Streptophyta; class Magnoliopsida; order Lamiales; family Lamiaceae; genus Lavandula; species Lavandula angustifolia. The sequence continues at coordinate 11,541,701 of CM054816.1, read as the reverse complement.
TTTATTGCAACAGGGGAGTGTAGGAACCGCAACAAGAGTAGTGCCATATCTTAAAGTTCAGAATTTCCAATTGGCCGTCCATCTACTAGATCCTGTACTTGAACTCATATCAACAACTCAGTTAAAGAATCTAGCTACCTTCACCAGCATCTGTAGATGGAATTATAGATTGATTATTCAACTGTTCTTGTTGATTTTCACCATCTGCCTGGTTCATAGATGGAACTTGGTACCTAGAAACATGGAATCCTGACCTTTTCAGTTACTCAGAGAATAACATAACTAAACAAAAGAAAGAAGAAAAAAAAGTATTTCCAATAATTGAAATTCAAAAAATGCAGTTTCTAATTACCCTGGAGAATTCTTGTTCAACTCAAAAGTTGATAAGGCAAATACTGACCAAGGAGACTTGCCGCTTCATCTCCAACCTGCAAGATTTGGTCATCGACAAAATTTCATGTCGCCAAGGCGCCACTAAGAAAGCACATTTTAGTGGAATTTGAACCAGCTGAATGCAATAACTTACGGGTTTAGGCCCTCTTCGATGGGTTCATAGGCATCAGTTATAGTTGTGGAGCTAGTTGATACATTTTGATGTAATTCAGGGATTCTCTTCTGTATTTATACAAAACTATATCTGTTAAATCTGAATGTTAACTGAAGCATTGAGTATTGAAATATTATCGTAGTAGTTTAAATCATACAGCCACTAGATTAGGTGGACAACCGACATCTAAATTAACAGGACCTTGATAATCTCCGCTACAGCCACAGCCTTACTAATAGCCTGCCCCATTGCCTTTAGTACAGTCTCCTTCTCCTGCTTGTCCTGAACATATGACTAGGAATCATTATGCATCTCCGAATTAATGCAGTAAAATACAACACGGCAAATGTTTTTGCAAACGCACAAGAGTGAGGAGGGGAAGAACGTGAACAAATACCAATTACAATTGTTCATACAACGAAAAGACGACTCTTCAGTCAGCACGAAAACAAAGAGTCAAAAAGCTGAAATCAGGATTGCCTCTTGCAGGATTCCAGAAACGCTTAAGATCAATCTAAGGCAGAAATACATCCAAAAAGGATACATTAATACTCTTATCATACTTAAAACATCATGACAATATTGGAGCAAAGGCTGGCCTTCATCTCTGCTTCTCTTTTTTCGGTCGGTTTGGCGTTGTTAAGCAGACTCAGCATCCATTTCAATGATATTAAAGAAGTTTTTGAGGGATCCAAGCAGAAGAAGCAATGGAATTCACGTATTCGATATCCATACAATTAACTCTATAGCAACATACACATTTCAAAATTCAAATACAAGTAAACGTCTCCGCCTGGTTCCACCGGTAAATTCTAACCTCGACGCCTGATTCCAACCACACTAAGAAAAACAGTTAAATTCAAAACTCGCTTCAACATTGAAACTCATAACTCTTAAGATGTCGAAAATCCTCTAATTAAGACTCCGTCACTACCTCGTATCTATCACTAACAACAAATTAATTCGGCAAAATCACTTCATAAACTGATAAACATCCGCAAATTCACTGGATGTAAACAAAAATAAAACAAACCTGGAACAAGGAAGTTGCATAAGTGCCGTAATTCCGAATGAGACCTTGAGCTGTGATTCGGATTTCATTCTCGTTAATTGGTTGCTCCGGTTTCGGCTTCTCCACCCGCTGATATCGCTCCATTCTTCTGCAAACTCTTTGTATTTTTTTCTCGAGGGTTCTTGGCTTACTTTGGTCTGAGAAATAGCGGCAATTGATAAAAGGTAAGGCCAGTGCTTTAAGGGGTTGTACTTTGAGGTGACACATGTGGTTTCATGCTGTCAAAATTGTTGACACATGTGCCCTATAAATCCAATTAAATAAAAAAGAAAAATAGAAACATTTTATGACAAAAAAGAAAAATAGAAACATTTTATGACAAAAAGAAAAATAGTACTCCACATATTATTTGCTTTCTAATATTGATATAATTATTTTCAACATATTCATAATCCACCGACGTGATTAGATATTAGTATGCCACGATCGATCAGTATATTGTGATTTATTTATTTATTTATCAGATTATTACACGTGAGTTTACATAGCGTTAGATTAGGATACTTGATTAAAAACTAATGAGTGCGGAATATGCAATTTTATTGAAGGAGAGTGAAATGTGCAAATTTTAGAAATAACCAAATACTCCCACCCACCGTCCTATTATTAATATTTTATTTACCTTTTAGAGTTGTCATATTTTTATGTCTCATACTGAGTAAGGAAATAAATGAGTGGACTCGATTGTTTTATATTTTTACATTACCACTTTATATCTTTACATCCAATATTTTAATTTGGGACAAAGAAAATAGCCGATATTCAAAAAATACACATAAAATTTGAGATCATACATGACTAGAGGTGTGTGGCCTCCACTCGCCACCTAGAGCCTCCATCCGTTTAGTATGAAAGTATATACACTCTTAAAAAACCAATGAATCATACCGATCATATGTGGAACATTCCAATGTAACGACACTTTCATTGCCTTATCTAATAATCGAATATGGACCGCCACAACTGTTTATAGATTTTTTATATTTTACTCCCTCAGTCCCAATCAATAAAAAATGTCATATTTTCCTTTTTGAATTGTCCCAAAGAAAGTGTCATGCTTCTAAAAGAAAAATGTGTGGACTAAAATTTATAATCCAAAAGTCAAATAATATACATCACACAATACAAGTTTCTTAATCTCCGTGCCCCATAAAAATGAGACACTTTATATGGGACGGATGGAGTAACTTTTATATGTTTTTTAAAATAATGGTTGTGGAGTTGTATATTAATTATTAATGTTATAAGTATGCAATTTATTATTTTATATAGTAATATTGAGTTATTTTAAACTTAATATTGGGGAACCTCTATAATTTAATACTTGATAACTTAATAACTTTTCTAAAAGAATATTTTTCTTCGGTCTGACTCGGATCAGTGTAAAAAATCATCAAATTCAATAAGATAATTACCCTTGCTTTTTGAGAAATATCACTCTCCCATTAATATATGGTCCCATTAATATCATCAGTGTAAAACTGCAATGTAAATATATGACCCCATTAATATCATAAATTAATAATTACTTAAAATTACCAATAACATATTTATATTCACTCTTTATATTTTACTAAACTATCTACCCAAGATGACATAATTACCCTTGCTTTTTGAGAAATATCACTCTCCCACAATCATTTTTCAGACAACTTTTTGAAATAACATTGCCCGACCAGGTGCCCAATCAATGCTCGTCCGATCGGCACAAGTCCGACAAGGCACATGCCTTATCATGTCCGATTGATAGGCACGTGCCTTGTCATGTGCCCGATCGATTGGGCACACTTTCTCATTAATCAATGCATTATTGTGCCATATCACATTTTTGCAGTATGCTCTATCACGTTTTCGATCTATATGGCATAATTTCAAGTGAGAATAATGAAAAAGTGTTGGTTAAATAGTTGATTGTCTTGAAAATGATTACAAAATAATAACAAGTAATTGAAAATACAATGAGAATTAAAGGTACTAGATTATAACCAATTTCGAATTCAATAGGGTAGACAACTTTCTAATTGTTCTAGACAGAATGTCTGAGATGATGATTCTTTTGGATATGAGATGATAGACTGAACAAACTTGACAGACTAAAGTCGATTCGAGTTTCCTCTTTCTGCAAGACTGTATTGCCCCGGCTAGTACTCACGGATTGACAATCTGTCCCCAAAGATAAACGGCTTGCTTCTTCCCGGTAGTAGCATCGCAAACAAGAAAGGCTCCATTGAACTGAACTAAGGCATGACCTGGGCAGACAAAGAACTAAACTCTAATATATGAAATGCATATGAATTTTGTGTTGGACGAACATGTAACCTTGTGTTATCTCTTATGTATTCTTGTGTATGAAATGCTTGTAAATACCTCAATATATAAGTATCATCCACCATGTCAAGGTACTAAAGGTATTGAAGAGTCTCTTCACTACTTGCTCATTAAGAGCCATTACTTAAGACATTTGAAGTGCTCCATGGATGCTTCTAGGCTATCAAGACTCTTGATATGCCAAGAACTCGCAAGTAGCTCAACAACCACCACAAGCCAGCTAGATAGTTACACCAGACTGAACTTCTCACCAGCAAGTCCAATCCACTGCTAGCCCAATTAACACCAAGCCCAACAAACTTAGTTAAGTCTGCCAACAGCCTCAGTCAGGCCTGCCAACAATGATACGAAGATCCAAACCTAACCCCAATGATACGAATCCACTTGCCTAGAGGCGGGCTGGGCTGGTTGGCAGCACTAGCATCCAATTAAGAAAACGTCCCCACAAGTGATCAACTTCAAATGCACATTTCTCACTCACCGAATTCGGTTATAAGAATACGAATATACTACAGGGATCTACGATTCATGTAGATTTACGATTTGAAATTTAATCACAACAGGATTAAATACTTGGTCACAATAATTTATCACAATAAGACTAAATTTATCAATTGGTCAAAACCAATTTCCAACAAATTTTTTTGGACATCTTGATATGTTGATGATAACTTTTATAAGATTAAGTAGTTTATTTAAAGTGTTGGGTTATGAGTCAGTGATTGTTTAGATCATTGCTAAGGGGGTACTTTGAACTGTCATCGGTAGTTCATGTATTTTAGGACTTATTGTTATATCTCGGTAATGGGGGAAATTGTAGTGATTTATCGCTATAGAATTGAAGATCCCAAAACCTATCATGTACCCTTAGTGTGTTGTCTTTTGGACTTGATGATGTAATAGGCTGACTGCTCTTATATTCGTTATCTGTTTTTGTCTAAGTCCTGTAAGGGGTATTTGTTGGTTTGAACTTCAGTAGGAAGTTAAATTCCAGAACCCCATGCCATCAGTTTGTAAGAGCTTGTGTCCTCAGGTCTCCAGCTGACCATCATCAGTAGAAGATTCCCATCAGCTGACCTCCAGTAAAGACACAGAATGAGAGCTAGTACCTTCAGAGTCACCAGCTGACTGTTCTCAGTAGAAGACTTCTATCAGCCGACTTAGATGAAGAAGTCAGTACGATCGTTCCAGATCTACTATATTCGATAGGAAACATCTGCCCGACTATTACTGTCATTCGAAAGTCAGCAGAGTATCATACGAGGATAAGTGAGAGTCAACTCAGATGAAGACTGATGTCTGACAAGTCTCACCTACCACAAACCTCGACTAATGAGAAGCAACCTAAGCCTTACCTGCTCTGACACTAAAGCCGCTTTCATGTACAGTGGCCAACCACTCTGCGACGCTACTTCGAAACTTATGCCCATTTTCCTTGCACGTTTGTGACACGTGGCATCGTCTTCTCCAACGGACAAATGCCTGGGTCACGACTATAAATAGAGAATCATTTCCGAGCTCAACGCACGGGACATCAAAGGGAATACACGCTCACAGCTTTCAAACTCTCTAGCGCATTCACGACGATCCAGCGAAGAACTTGCTTAGTTGAATATCTGTAGTTCTTCCCTCTAGAGTTTCTTTAGTTCCCTCTTGTTGGATATGAGTCAGTAGATGATACTCAGTTGTTGTTCGGTTAAAAGAAAATTGGGGGAAATCATAGTAGTACTATGGAATTGAAGATCCCAAAACCTAGCTGATATCAGTAGATTAGTGTGTCGTTAGGATTAGCTGATGTATAGGTTAGACTTGATGTATTGATTATTATTTTTGTCTAAGTCCTGTACGGGGTAATTGTTGAACTGATCTTCTGTCGAAGATACTTTTCAGAACCCCACGTCATCAGTGTAATCGCTTGTGTTCTTCGATCGGCGGTGATCTTCCACTCGGTCGAAGACGAGCACATCAACCGACAAATCATCGGTAGAAGACTACTCCCAGCGATAGTCATCGGCGGAAGAACGAAAACAAGCACGGACCTTCGCAGCCGCCACCGACCTACTCAGTAGATGCCGTGTCAGCCGACTCAGCTGAAGAAGACAGAGACTTTTCAGTCTACTGTATCCTACGGAAAGCGACCCAGCTATTCAAGTCTTTTCGAAAAGTTCAGCAGAAGACATACGAGGTTGTTGAACGGTCAACTCTGACATTCTCACCAACTACAAACCTCGACCAATGAGAAGCCGACAACGCTTACCTACTCTACACAGTAAAGCTGCTCTCATGAACAGTGCATTAACTGCCCTGCTGCAACAAGTTCGAATTAATGGTCGTTTTTCTTGGAAGCTTGTGACACGTGGCATCGTCGTCTCCAACGGACATATGCCATAACTCACAACTATAAATAGAGAAGTTTTTAAACTCCGAAAGACGGAATTTTGAAGGGACAAGCTCAAGTTCATAAATGCTCTAGAACACTCAAAGATCATCCAGAGGAAAACTTGCGTACTTAGAAGATTTCTCAGTTTTTCTCTCTAGAGTTCTTAGACCCCTTTCTTCTCTAGACTAAGCTCATTGTCATATTTATAGCTTAGATTCGAAGGAGTTCACATTTAGTGAATTGTTCTTATTGTAAGAACTCCTTCTCAGTTGGAGAAAATTCCCTTCCCTTTCAGACTTAGGTTTGGATTGTAAAGTCGCCAAGGACTATAACTTAGAGGGAACTATCCAGTGCACAGTATCCCTGCTGAGGCTTGCTCAGAATAATCAACAAGTTCTCCTGCCTTGTTCAGGACCGTGGATGTAGGATCTTGCGTATCCGAACCACGTTAAATCGCTTGTGTTCTTTTACTGTTTTATTGCATAGCATTCAACTGACTTGAAAATCATAAGCTTGCATAAAACGTATTTTATAAAGCGCACAGCCAAAAGATTTAATTTGCTAAAACGTGTTTTCAAAAGAGACGAATTCCGGGCCCCACACTTTCCGCACAACAGTCTCCGACTGATTCTCAAAGTACTGACAACAGTCAGTAGGAGAGAGCTCGATGGGCCGACTCACTCTGTCCCGCGATCGAAGGCTTATTTGGCACTGTTCATCAGTTGCAATCATCAGCTCAGCTGACCTTCATTGAGAAAAAGAAACTGAGCTCAGGTATATTCACCCCCCCCTCTACACCTGACTTATCGTCTCCGGACCAACAATTGGTATCAGAGCGCACGGTGTTCAACTGATCGCCGGTTTCGAAATACTTGGTCCTCTCGAACCGATCCCGAAAACCGTTTTCCTTTGCATAAGCATCTTTTCAGCATCCTTATACTCTTACTCTTACGATGTCTGATATGTCAGGTATTAGGATGGTACCGATGTTCTCAATAGAGAACTACACGGTATGGCGCGTACGTATGGAGGCACACCTAACGTCACTCCACGACGAAGCATGTCGATGTCCTAGAGTCGGGACCGATCATTCCCATGATCGACAGCGTAGTATTTGCTGCTGGAGGAGGCGTGGGAGCACAAACTGGTGCTAAGGTTCCCAAAGATAAAACTACCTTCACGCCTGAAGAAAAGAAGTTGCACAACCTTGACCGAGTTGCTCGTAATGCCATACTGACTACGCTCAGTGACTCACACCTCGAAGGGTACAGGGATTGCAAAACGGCGAAAGAGCTATGGGACGCCTTGGCCGCACCGAGCCATGGAACCCCTCGGGATCAAAGAAAACAAGCTCGAGCTAGAGCTTCGAAGGTTCGACGCCTTTTGCAATGGAGCTCATCGAAACTATTGACGAGCCGAGTGTCGGATTCACCAATCAAGTCAATGTCATCAATGGGTCGGGGAGGTCGTTCACCAACAAGGAGATGAACACCAAGATCTTGAGAGCGTTGCCCGACGAAGTGGCTTCCATTTGCTACTTATTTACGTCGCTCTGATCTAAATGCTCTAACTCCTGATGTTATATTTTCAGAATTAAAATCGGAGGAATTCGAGCATAGCCTACCCCAAAAGTGCTTAAGCGCTCTAGCTGACACACAGTTCGATCACGCCTTCAAGGCAACAGTCAGCAATACCGGAGCCAAGCCTATTTCCTCAAGTAAAGCTGTGGCCACATCGGTAGCAAAGTCTTCCGAGACTTCGTGCCCCGACCAGCTAAGCACCGATGGCTCTCAAATATCAGAGGGAAAAGGAGAGAGTCAGAAAGCTGAGGAAATACAATCGAGATTCTTCTTCAGGTAAGAAAGACTATCATAAGAAAGAAGAATCTAATCCTTCTACTGAATGCAGGAAATCGGAGTCTGCTGCCAGTCCGTCTAAAGACTCAGCTGGTAAGAGCAGCAGAACATCCACCGCTACAACCGCAAGAAGGAGGGACACTATCGCACGATTGTCCCGAACTCTCAGTGCTCAAAGAGCGAACGGCGAGCCGAGGAGAAAGAAATTCGCCGAGAGACGGCAGGCCTATATAGCCGGAGAGATATCCGACAACTCAATTGAGGAGGATACATTCATGTATTCTTCTGAAGACGAAGCCGCATTCATCGCAGTTGAGGTCGCAGAGACAGTTCCTGATGAGTCAGCCGAATACTGTCTGATGGCCCGAGAAGAGGCTGAGGTAAATTCTAAACACATTATTACCTCTTCTTCACACATCACACAAGACACGTGCTCGATCACAGATGATCCTCTAGATGTGGTACAAGCCTACGACGATCTACTAGAGGAACAAATTCAGCTGAGCGAGAGAGTTCAAGCAGAACCATCCAGGGAACTTGAACAGTAAAGGCCGAGAATCAGAGACTTTCTTCTGATTGTCAGGTCTCTACTGAGTCAGTGGATCTAGTTGCGAGACTCAAGGAAGAGATTGAATCTCTTATGACTAAGTCTCAGCTTCAAGAGACTCAGATCTCAGTTCTGACCAAGGACAATTCTGAGAAAGAGACTGAAATAGCCAAGCTCAGTCAAAAGCTCACAGACGTGCAGAATGACTATGACTCACTCAGAAGGAGTGACGAGGTCTGGAGAGGTTTGATGACTGAACAATACCTGGGAGCGAAGGAGAAGCTTGAAAGCATGCTTAGAGCACAACGGCCAACTGCTGTGAAAGAAGGCCTTGGCTATACCCACGAAGCTTCCACCTCTAAAAGCTCAAAGAACTCGGGCGATAGGTTCGTCGGAGGAAAGGTGCAAGCTGCTGACACCACACCTCAGGCGAAGAACAAACAGAAAATGATTGCACCTCAGTCGAGTAGCAACAAGCAGCTGACCAAAGGTTCCAGCCCCAGGACACCGTGTTGGTCCCGAGTGTACGGTCAGGTGTAGAGGGGGGGGGGGGTGAATACACCTGATTCGATTTCTCAATTTCGAACTTGAACAGTCCCTATTCGGGATGGTGTGCATGCAGCTCAATGATTCGGCGGAACCGGACAACTGCATAACCGTTCAATCGAGTAAAAGGCTAAAAAGAGTGCCGACTCGGCCGAGATCCGCTAACTGACTAGGTCAGAATTCAGTATCGTTCAGTGAGAGTTCAGTGTGCGGAATTGTGTAGGCCCAAATCAATTTTTTGTGAGAAAACGTTTTAAGTCTCAGTTCAGTAGATTTAAAAGTTCGGTATCTTTGAGACAGGTTGATTGATTTAAATATGATGTTCAAGTATGAATAGTAAAATCAATGCAATGCTTAAGAAAGCAAGAAGAGACACAGGATTTTTAAAGTGGTTCTGGATATCGCTCAAATCCTACGTCCACTGTCCCGAATGATCAGGAGGCTATTTATTATCCTGAGTTAGTCTCAGTCAGCTTGCACACTGGGCAAAGCCGCGTCTTGGTTTTTATACTGATCCAAGTCTCAGTTTACAACACTATCAAACTTAAAGTGTTTGACAAACTTCTCCAACAGTGAAGGAGTCCTTATACAATAAGGATTGGGTTCAGATGTGAACTCCTTCGTCTAAGCTATGGATATAACAAGTGAGCTTAGGGTTAGAGGGATAAGGAACGAGAATGTAGCTATCTAGAGCGACGAACAGCTGAGGATTTAGCTATAGGTTCGTGTCAATCGCTTGGATGCTAGAAGCTTATGTCGGTTCAGCTTGGTTCCTTTTGAGCTGGATGTAGTCTTTCGCCGGAGATAACTCGGTTGTTTCTTGCGGAGGACTTAGTCGTTAATTTCGCTCGTTTGAATGCTTTCTCGTGTTTTAGGCGCGCATTCTCTTCTAAATCTTGAATGATCCCTCTATTTATAGAGCAGAGATTGAAATAGATCCGTTGGAGACGATCTTCTTCTCTCTCTCTCTCTTTGGTAGCAAACGGCTCTTTTGGTGTAGGTAACAGTGTACTTTCCCACCTTTTTAGGTAAAAGGTTGACTGCAGCTTTAGCAGGTGAGAAGACACGTGTATGTTTGTCATTCGTTGAGGTGAATGAAGTGGTTGAGATAGCACAAACTTCGAGACAGACTGAAGCTGACTTCTCTCTTCCTCGTACATGACAATGCTGATTCTCTTTCAAAAGATTCTCGACAATCCCCGAAGACTATCCGTCGTTGCTTGAGTCCGACCTTGTATTCGGTAGATAGGCTGCTTGAGATAAATCTACCGAGGATCAGCTACGAGTTCGATGAACTACTCTCGCCGAGTTCGGTTCAACCGACTCTCTCGATATCTTGCTCTGCTGAGTCCAATATCATCGAGTCTTTCGCATATCTTTGCTCCCGCTGAGTCCAAGATCACCGAGTCTTTCAAGATATCGTTCTGCTCTGAGTCCAAGATCACCGAGTCTTACTTTGGTCTTAGACAAATAAGCGAGCCCTGACGAGCAGAGGTACTAAGTCGAAACCTCGAGACAAATACAAATACAAAGGAATGGTTCACCAATCAGATAGGGTTTTGGGATCTTCAAATCTTCTCAACAGTTCAGAGCACGAGGCTACTGAGCATGATTTAGTATGGAAGATAAGAGTCATTTCCCACAAGTATGATCATGCTGAGGATTGAATCATCACCCAACAATTTCCCTCTATTTGATGATGCCAAAACCTATCATCTATGTCCTATCAACTATGCTAAACACTAACTTACTCAGGAACAGAGCTCCTTACAAATATTACAAGTAGAATCAGTGGAGTTGTCTGGTAAGTGCTAGACTACTGAGGGAGACAGGGCAGAACAATTTTCCCTTTTACAATAATTTCCCTAAGCAACAATTTCCCTTAAGAGAAATAATAACTCTCCGAAAGTCTAGTCTATCAGAGATCTAACCGAGCAAAAACTGACAAGTAAATAATCAACGTGTGTGTCAGTAATCACTTCAGTGATTCTGAGTGTTAAAGCATAAAGCAAACACGGCTATTTAGACAACAAGTAGTTGTCAGAGCCAAAAGAAGATTTGTACATATATAATACACAGTTCAGTACATTACAAATCTTGCTAAGCTAAAAGAAGAACTAAGAGGGAGAACCCTTAAACTGCTGAATCCTATTCATGAAACCTTGGGATTGATCTTCGGGCGGTGGAACTCCATACATTCCGAACGTGTTCTTCCTCGGCTTCGATATTCGGCGAAGTCTGCCTGGATCATCTTGTTCTAGTCCTCTGTTCAACGCAAAGATTCTTCACTTCTTGTTCAATCATTCCGAGATGTACTTGAGTCGTCTTGTCTTCCGGGTGGAGGAATGATCCTTGCTTCGAGAACTCGACTACTACCCCTTCGCATCTTGCTCCGTGCATATATGGGTAAAGATCGGGTTCGGTAATGGTCATCCACTCGACATAGGCATCGGCCTTAGACATTTCGAGCCGTAATTGCGTAAATAATTTCTCTTGATAAACTCTATCTTGGCCGATTCCCATCTCTCGATTGAACCGAATAGGCATCCATTCGTCCGATCTTGGCCATCTATGTGTTTTCGATCGTTTGGCTTCTTGAACCTTCGTATTGATAAGGAATGTCGGCTTTCGAAGGAATTCTCGGCTGGCCTCTTGTTCGATGCGTTTCCGAGTGCCTCAAGGTCCGCCAAATGTATCCTCTGCAGCGGCCTCTATCCCGTCCGGCTTCCTCTCCTCTCGTAGAGATATCTATCCATCTCGAGCAAAGATGTCTTCAATTTACGCATCCCGCTCTTGAGGCTTCGAGGAGCTTGTTCTGCTTTTGACAGGGGTACTAGATCTAGATTTGGATGTACCACGCCTTTCGGATTCTTCTGCTTTGCTCCTTTTCTTTTTCTCTCGTCCTCTTCATCTGTTATGATGAGCTTTCTCGGAGGCAGTCTAGCAGTTCTCTTTCCTCCTCTGGATGGAGCTTTAGTCTTTCCTTTGGCAGGCTTAGACTTTGGCTTGTTAGCTGCTTCGGCCTCTGCAATCTCTCTGGCCAGCTTCTCATCCGCAGCTATTTGGGCTTCCTCCTCAGCAGATATGTATCTTAATCTCTTTGCTGGAGGGGTTGGAATTTTAAGCTTTTGTTTGCCCTTGCCTTCTTGAACTGGTGGTAGAAGAGGAGCCTCTTCTTCTTCTGAGTCCTCCACCGCATGTTCAGCGTACTCAGCAACCTCCTTAATGATATCTTTGGGAGTTTGGGTTGCCTGAGTAGTCTGCTGGGGTCCTGAGCCACTTGGGCCGGTTTCAGCTGTGCTCGCAGCTGAAACACCCTGGGCCTCACCCTTGTGAGACTGAGTCTGGGATGACTTCAGTGTAGCTTCCCCCTTAGACTTTGGACTTTTGGTGAGGGTCAGCTTCCCAGTACTCTTCTTTCCTTCCCTTTTTCCTTCACTTTCCCCCTTTTTGGCATCATCACTGATCACCGGGGTAGGGACTAGGACTGACTTCTTCAGATTTTTGTAGGAGGTTGACAACTCATCGAGACGATCGTGGAGCTTAGTCAGAGCCTCATGCAACTCGTTCCTCTCCATGGTAAGGTTTTCCTTGTACTGCTTGTGAGAGAGGTCAGCTGCTTCCTTGAAGTCTTTCAGCTTCTCAGTGATCTTGTCTTCCAAGGCCGGTTGGATGTTCTCGAGTCTCCGTTCGGTGGCCTCGGATTGTTCGATGATAGCGTCGGTATGAGCCGGTTTAGAGGCCAAAAATTCATCCGAGTAGCTTGGCTTGGCTCTCCCGAAAGATCTTTAGCCGAGCTTCGAATTTGACTTGTCTCTGAGCCAACGCTTCGAAATAAGCGCGGAAACATCGAGGGCGGGCCGATGAAGAGACGAAGACTTCACCCCCGAATTTCTTTAGTCGTGGCTTGAGCGATGCTGCTTCCATGTCCTATGGATAGCCTTCGCAAGATCTCGATTTTTGATCCCTTGGGCGATTAAGGCTTTGGCCATCGATCGAGATCGCTTTGCGGTCCGGCCGGGCGCCGCTTCAAAGTCGATCGCAGCAAGAGCCGAGCGGGCTCGCCGAGGACGAAGCACCAGGCCTTGGACTTCTCAGGACCAAGGATACTGAGTGGTGGAGCAGTTTCAGTATGGGTATCCTTGTCCTGTGGATGTCCCTCATCAGGCTTTCCAGGGCCTGAATCACTGGGTGGGTCGTCATGGTCTGACCCATCTGAGGGTGCTGGGCCGGAGGCGTGCTGTCGATCATGAATCATGGCCAGCATTGCAGCCCTCGATTGTCCATTGAGCCGAGGTCTTCGGGCTCGAATAGCCTTATCTCCTCTCTCGGTTTCAATTCCTCTTCATGCAGTGCCGACAGAGAGTAGTGGAGGATAAGGCGTCGTAGACGAGGCCACTCCTGATGTCGCAGCAACATGTGGAGCCTTGCTTTGTTTTGGCGATGAGCAACAAGTCTGAGTAGTCAGCAAGCTCCGGAACTAGTTGTAGAATTTCTCGGGATGCTCTGGATATAATTACTGAAGCTTCCATCCCGATTGATTCACCTTCAGATGCAGTCTCAGACTCCAAGTCTATGTGTGAAGTCTCGCTCTTCGGTTGGAGGGACCGAGCCGAGTGGAGGGACAGAAGGGGGGGCCGTCTAGGCGCCGAATATCTGCGCTCCGAGCTGCGGAAGCATCCCCTTGGTCCCTTTCGGTGGAAACAATCTTTTCCATCGACCGAGTCTTCTCGAAGACTCGGACTCATCAACCAATGTGCATGGGCCGAGTAGTCTTCTCGGGAGCCCCGTTCGGCGAGGCACTTGTGGAACCTCCTCGGAGGCGGCACCTCAACGGCTTTCTTCGGTTTCTTTGCCGGTGCCTTAGGAGTTTTAGCGGGAGGAGTTCTTTTCTTTGTAGGCGTAGCCTGCTGAGACTTTGATTTTGGAGAGGCTGCTGAGGGTCCTGACCCTATCTGCTGAAGCGCCGTCTTGTTTGTTGTGAAATCCGACCTTCTTCACATTGAAGTACTCCTTGTCACCGTAGGTGATAGGCTCGATCCACATAAATCTTCGATCATGATGGACAGTTTTGAGTCCATACAAGCAATTCGCCCTTTGCGCTCAGCGTGTTTGATGCTTTGTCGAACTTAGCAGCCTGAGCCATGAATTCTCGGAGAAAGAACTCCGTCCAATTTATCTGGGCTCGGTCGTATATGGCCATCATCATCTGAATCTTAGGCCTCGACACCTGGTCAAACGACCCTGCTTGGCTTGTCAGTAGTTACGTCACTATATAGGCAAGTGCCCTGTACTGAGGCAACATGCTGTTCTTCGGAAAAGCAGCTCTGAATGTAGTGGGCTTTCCACAGAAGACGGTAAGATATTCATCAACTCGGTCGTCTCTGTACCCGACTGAACTTATCCCTTCGGAGGGTAGATCAAAACTCCGCTTCAAGGCATCCTTGATGGACATCTGCTTCAGCTCCGTAGTGGCGTGTTGGATAGAATGTGCAACGAATCTCGCCATTATATCTCCAGACACAGTGTCTAAATTCAAGTACAGCACGCCGCAACCCTGTCTCGGGAGGAAGAACGAAGGCCTCCTAGACAGAAATTTCTCCAGCCCTGACTCGCGCAGAGCTGAGAATACATCGTCCATGTACTCCAGATCGCATGAATAGAAGTCCATGGTAGGTTCACACCACACGCGATCCTTCTCCAAAATGTTCTGCATATCTGCTGGAGATATCATAGAGATATTGGTTTCCGCCATTGTACCTGTGACAAGAAATGAATCAGTACTATTTTTGGATAGAACAAGGTCTTTGTCAATGCGATACTGAAACATATAACAAATACATTAACAGATATACGCATACCAATGGATAAAATTCGAGATAAGATTGAGAGTGTAATAGCAAGTAAGGATTGTGAATGCAGATCTCGGATTTTTCGGAATTTGAAAGTTATGAAGTATGCTAATGGCGGTTCTTAAGATATGATCGAATATATATATCAAACTATGAAGGTGAACGGTTTTCGATCGAAGGCTGAATGTAAACTTGCTTTATGATATGGACGGTTAAGATTAGAAGTTAAAAAATAGGCAATGATCACAAAAGACGCCTAAGTCAAAGCCAGTTGTAAAATAGCCTAAGTAGTAACTGTGAAAAGACATGCATTAAATGCGTGCAGAGTTCAGCAAGCTTATGTATGGAATGTCGTGCAATAACTGTGAGTCGTTAATAATAAAGACAAACCAAAAGATATTAATGTCATGCTGAATCTTTGCCATAAATGCAAAGTACTGTAGTATTAATTTACTACTGAGTAGAGATACGCAAACCTGTCAGCTGAACATAGTAGTCAGCTGATACCTCGTGTAGATGGTTTTCTGAATCTCTATGTACTGAACTTACTCAGTACCGAGAGTGATCATTCCCCCTCACTGGAATGTTCCTCTCCTGAAACCTTATTACTGACTAGGGTCAGTAGGGTCCAGCAGACCTAGCTCTACTGAAAGTTCTCTGAATCTGGATTCAGCTAGAGGCTTAGTCAGTATATCAGCCCTTTGCTTGTCAGTATGGATCTTTTCCATTCTGATATCCTTCTTTTCGACATGGTCACGAATGAAGTGATGTCTGATGTCCACGTGCTTGCATCTTGTGTGAAGAACAGGATTCTGAGTGATTGCAATAGCACTGGTACTGTCGCAGAAAATCGGCACTTCATTCTGAATGACGTCATAGTCTCTCAGCTGCTGTCTCAGCCAAAGGATCTAGGCGCAACAACTTCCAGCAGCCATGTATTCGGCTTCGTGAGTCGACGTGGCCACCGAGTGCTTGTTTCTTTGAAAACCATGAGATCGGCTTTTGCCGCCAAGGAACCGACATGTTCCCCGAAGTTGATTTTCGGTCTATTCTACATCCCGCATAGTCGGCATCGGAATAACCAGCTTAGTTCAATATTATCATCAGCTGGATACCATAAACCCATGTCGGTGTTCCTCGTAGATAGCGGAGAATCTTCTTTGCTTGAGTCCATATGACTCGCTTGGGATTCGCCCGAAATCGAGCACGTACACCTACAAAGATAAGTTATGTCGGGACGAGTAGCCGTTAGATATAATAAAGAACCAATTATAGCACGGTATTCGGTTTGGTCTCATCGATACTCCCTCTTTATCAAGATCTATCTTCGTATTCGTGTTCATCGGGATCTTGATAGGTTTGCTTGGATGTGCGGCCGAATCTTTTGATGAGGTCTCGAGTGTATTTGCCTTGGTTGATGAATGTTCCCTTCTCGATTGCTTGACTTGAAAACCAAGGAAGTAGTTCATTTCACCCATCATCGACATCTCGAACTTATCCTTCATCATCTTTTCAAATTGCTTGACACATGATGACATTCTTAGAACCGAAGATAATGTCATCCACGTAGATCCGCACAAGTAATAAGTCTTCTTCCGGTCGAATGCTGAATAGAGTGCGGTCTCTTGTGCCTTTCGAAAACCTTTCTCAAGAAGAAACTCGGACGGGGTATCGTACCAAGCCCCCGGGTGCTTGTTTTAACACGTACGAGCTTTTACCGAGTCTATATACTTGATGTCCCCGCTGAAAGCCGGGCGGTTGTTCCACATAGACTTCTTCTTTCAAGACGCCATTCGGGAACGCAGACTTCACATCCATTTGATAAACTCGAATCTTTGATGTGTTGCGTAGGCTAGGAATAGTCTAATTGCCTCCAATCTTGCTACCGGAGCGAATGTCTCATCGAAATCTATCCCTTCGGCTTGACAAGTAGCCTTTAGCCACGAGCCTTGCTTTGTTCCCCGACTATAACGTTGTTTTCATCTCGCTTGTTTTTGAAGACCCATTTGGTTCCAATGACATGTTGATGCCGGGGTCCGTCTACAAGCTCCCATACTTCGTTTCTCGTGAACCGATTCAGCTCTTCCCGCATAGCAATAATCCGGTCAAGATCTTTAAGTGCATCCTCAATATTCCGAGGTTCTTGAAGAGACAAGAAGCAGGGAAAATAATGCGCTTTCTCCTTGACAGAATCTGGATCTTGTCTTGACATGTGCTTTGAAGGATCTCCAATTATAAGATCGGAGGTGTGAGCATCTAGCCACGATCTACGATGTTTTAACTCTTCATCCGAAATTTGTTCAATACGGATAGTAGGTGAGTTAGGCATTTCGATTGTACTATTCCGAGATTGAAATAATTCAAGAACAAGAGTATGATCTACCGAGTCACCGGGTTCGAGGGCATTCAGCTCGGGAACATTACTAGATGTTCCCCCTGAGTTGTTATTCTCAGTAGTGGTCTCAGTTACCTCTACGGTTTCCTCATCGACCTTAGTTACCTGGGATTGATTCTCGTCGGGAGAATCAATCTGCTCGCCTACTTGCTCAGCTGGTTGAGATTCGATAGATTTGTCTTCGGTTTCTTCGTCCGAATCATCATCCCAACATAGCCGGATCTTTTCGCATTTGTCTTTTAAGCTTAGATCCCGTAGCCGCTTACGATGTCCTCGGATTCGAATTTGAGTTATTGCTCCTGTCTTCGTAGCAAACTCGTTAAAGACAACATGAGGGCTTTCCTCCACGCAAAGAGTCCGATAGTTGAATACTCGAAAGCTTTGCTTGGCCCGAGAGTATCCTAAGAATACTCCCCGATCCGACTTGCTATCAAAAGTCTTCATTGATCTTTCCCATTATTGTGGATAAAGCATGAACAACCAAAAATATGGAAATAAGATAGAGAAGGCTTCCTGTCGTTCCATAGTTCATATGGTGTTCTCTTATGCTGCTTTGTCAGTAGAGATCTATTCTGAGTATAACATGCAGTATCAGTAGCTTCTGCCCAGAATTTGGTTGGGAGTCCTGAGTCTGCGAGTAGAGTCCTAGCTGCCTCTTTTAGAGTTCCGTTCTTTCGTTCAAGAACTCCATTCTCGCCGAGGTGTGCGTGCGGTGAAGTCTCATGCTCTATTCCTTCTGCTTTGCAAAACTCCTTTACCATGGAATTAAGGAACTCAGTTCCTCTGTCTGGAACGTATTTTTCGGATCTTGGTGTTCTTTTCGACACGGAGCTTTTTCGAAGCGTTGGTAACTCTGTTTTGACGTCAGACTTGTTGGCAATGAATATGACCCATGTGTAGCGCGAGTAGTCATCTATGACCACTAATGCATATTTTCTGCCTCTGATCGTCACTGGGGAGACTGGACCAAACAAATCCATATGTAGCAGCTGAAGAATTCCATCCGTGGAAGGCGATGGAACTGGAGGATTTTGATTCCTTGTTTGCTTTCCCTTCAGACATGCTTTACACTGAGTGTCTTTGCTGAATACTTCGTTCGGCAGTCCCCTTGCTAGAGTGTTTCTTGCAAGCTTGTTGAGCGTCTTAAAGTTGAGATGGCTAAGTCTTCTGTGCCATAGCCACCCCGTGCGGTTGTCATTCTTCGCCAATAAGCAAGCTTCAGGTTCAGCTGAGTTCCAGTCAGCCACATATATGTTTTTTCTGCGCGAACCTGATAACACTGTTTTCCCTGTGGATTTATCAATAACATCACAGAAACCAGCGTCAAATATCACTCTATTTGAGTTATCACAAAATTGACTGACAGAGAGAAGATTATGCTGAAGTCCTTCAACATATGATACTCTTGGAACTTTGGCAGTTCCTATGCTGAGTGTGCCGTATCCTCTCGTGTAGCCTTTGGCATTATCTCCAAACTCAATTCTGGGTCCTTCTTCAGTGATATAATTCTTCAGTAGACTCCTTTGGTATGTCATGTGTCTTGAGCATCCGCTGTCCACATACCATGGGTCTTTACGCACCTACAAAACAGAATTATATTCAGGTACCCTTTATTTTTGATTTTGGGTCCTTAGAAGTTAGTTTTGGTAACCCAAATCTGTCTAACAACCCTGGTGGTTTCAGACATTTTCTTTCCTCTGGAGTCAACATATCTGACCACTGGACTGGTCACAGGTGACTTCTGAGGCTTCTGAGGTTCAGGAGTCCTGATCTTCTGAGTTGGTGGACTGCTGACCTTAGCCTTCTGTGTGGCTTTCCTTTTCTTCTGACATTTGGAGCCTCTTCTGACTATAGGTTCATAATAGTATGACCCATACTGAGCTGGATGTGTCAGCTTTGGAGGTCCATACTGATCTGCCAATTTTAATTTGCTGGTTCCCCCTTGACTGTGCTGGGGTTTCTTGGCACTGATCTTCTTGTTAGAATGCTGATGTGTGGGATGAGGTGCTTTCATCTTCTGTTTGTTCTTTGCTAGGGGGTTCATTATATTTGCGTTCATAGTCTCCCCTTGAACAAACCTATCAGCAAGCCGTACTTCTGAGTATATTGGGGCAGATGAGGAAGCTCCCTGGCTGAATCCAAGTCCTTCCTTGCAGTGCTTTGGCTTATTGCTTGCTAGCATAGCTTCTAATTTCTTCTCTGCACCCATATACCTCTCAGTCATCAGGCTCCTCCAGACATCATCACTCTTCTTCAGTGTGTCGTGCTCGGTCTGAAGTCCTGACATTTCTTGCTTCAACAGACTCAGTTCAGTATCTTTCTGAGTCAAGTCATTGGTCAAAACTGAAATCCGATCTTCTTGATGCTGAGACTTGGCCATCAGAGAGTTTATTTCCTCCCTGAGTCTCAACACAAGTCCTTCGGCCTCAGTAGCAACCCGACTCTCCCGAGAAAGTTTCGATTCTCTACTTTCGTGGTATCCAACTCTCGAAGCGTCTTCTTGCCGAGCCGGCACTCATCCGAATTTGTTCGTCTAGCGGTTCTTCGTATGCGGTTGCGACGTCCATATTCTCATCCGCACTCGAAATAGTGTCGTGTGTGCAAGTGTGAAGAGGAGTTAAGTGGTTCATGAGAATTTACCTCATCCTCTTCGCCCGCCATCATGCACTTTTCACCGATTCATCTGCTTCATGCTCTAAGGCCATGAAAGTCGCTTCATCGTCGATGAATCCATAAAGGAGTCGATCTCTTCCGAGTCGTCCGAGATTTCGCCGACTATGTAGGATTGTCTCTTACGGGCGGATTTCTCTCTCCTTGCTTTGCGTGCTGCGCGTTCAAGACTATCGAGCTCGGGACAATCATACCGATAATGTCCCGGCTTCTTGCGGTTGTAACAAGCTATGACTCTTTCTTCTTTGCTTTCACTATTCTTTGATGGTTCCGAGTCATCTTTCTTTCGCATTCGGAAGATTGTGAGTCGAGAGTGTGTTTCGACATATAATTTGACTTACCTTTCGTTTCCCGATAGGCTTTAGTCACTTTTCTGCGTCGCTCCTTCTCCTTCCGATACTTTACAAGAGCAACGCATACTTCGAGCGAGACTTCCTTCTTGTAGATCATTGAGTGAAGGTTCGGTCTTACTCGTCGTTTTGCTCGTTGGCTGGAGATGCTTGTCTTGACCGATGCTTTGAAAGCATGGTCGATTTTTGTGTCGGCTTCGCCTCTGCTTTCTTTGAGGTCTGTCGAACTCAAACTCCTGCCCTTTGTAATTCCGAAAAGATATGGTCGGGAGACACAACATCTAAGTCGAATGTCGCAATAGAGTGGCAAAAGGTGTCCAGTGTCCGTCCTAAGAGGTGCCCCTCGAATCTTCGCATTCATCTCTCGGTTCTTGAATGTCTTTCCCAACCCATTGATAGAGTTCATCGATTGGTAAATCGACGTTCGATCTTCGATTTTGTCACCGGGCATGAGAGACAAGCTTTCCAGCCTTTTGGAGTTCCGGCGCTAATTTGTTGGCTTTAATCTTCTGAGTCCCTCGACTCGGAGCGCAAGAGCGTCCCGAGTTCTTTAGCAGCCTTGCATTCCCGAACCCCCGCCAAGATAAGAATCACTAAGGGTGGTTAGTATAGCATTTCTGGCGACTCGATCTAGATTGTGAAGCTTCTTCTCTTCTGGAGTGAAGAGACTTCTGTCTTTGGGGATCTTCTTCCCGGTCACCATTCCTCCTCCTTGAGCTTGGTCCTGAGTCACGACACTATCAATCATAGGAACGATAGGTCCATCTTCAAGCACTTCAGTCATACTGTCATGGAGGGATGTCAGATGTGCTTCCATTCTGACTCGCCATACTCCATAATTCTCCACCGAGAACATGGGTACCATCCTTATACCTGACATATCAGCCATGAAGAATATAGATATGAATGTAGAGTGATATGCAGTGAAAACGTTTTCCCTCGGATCCGTTCGAATAGACCAGTCTCAAAGATAACAAGAGTCAAAGAACTCCTGCTCTGATACCAATTGTTGGTCCCGAGTGTACGGTCAGGTGTAGAGGGGGGGGGGTGAATACACCTGATTCGATTTCTCAATTTCGAACTTGAACAGTCCTATTCAGGATGGTGTGCGTGCAAATAGGTTCAAGCACTGCATAACCGCTTACGAATCGAGTAAAAGGCTAAAAGAGTACCGACTCGGCCGAGATCTCGCTAACCGACTAGGTCGAATTCGGTATCGTTCGCTGAGAGTTCAGTGTGCGGAATTGTGTAGGCCCAAATCAATTTTTTTGTGAGAAAACGTTTTAAGTCTCAGTTCAGTAGATTTAAAAGTTCAGTATGCTGAGACAGTTGATTGATTTAAATATGATGTTCAGTATGAATAGTAAAATCAATGCAACAGTTAAGAAAGCAGTAAGAGACACAGGATTTTTAAAGTGGTTCGGATATCGCTCAAATCCTACGTCCATCGTCCCCGAATGATCGGGAGGCTATTTATTATCCCGAGTTAGTCTCGGTCGGCTTGCACACCGGGCAAAGCCGCGTCTTGGTTTTTATACTCGATCCAAGTCTCGGTTACAACACTATCAAACTTAAAGCGTTTGACAAACTTCTCCAACAGTGAAGGAGTCCTTATACAATAAGGATTGGGTTCAGATGTGAACTCCTTCGTCTAAGCTATGGATATAACAAGTGAGCTTAGGGTTAGAGGGATAAGGAACGAGAATGTAGCTATCTAGAGCGACGAACAGCTGAGGATTTAGCTATAGGTTCGTGTCAATCGCTTGGATGCTAGAAGCTTATGTCGGTTCAGCTTGGTTCCTTTTGAGCTGGATGTAGTCTTTCGCCGGAGATAACTCGGTTGTTTCTTGCGGAGGACTTAGTCGTTAATTTCGCTCGTTTGAATGCTTTCTCGTGTTCTAGGCGCGTATTCTCTTCTAAATCTTGAATGATCCCTCTATTTATAGAGCAGAGATTGAAATAGATCCATTGGAGACGATCTTCTTCTCTCTCTCTCTCTTTGGTAGCAAACGGCTCTTTTGGTGTAGGTAACAGTGTACTTTCCCACCTTTTTAGGTAAAAGGTTGACTGCAGCTTTAGCAGGTGAGAAGACACGTGTATGTTTGTCATTCGTTGAGGTGAATGAAGTGGTTGAGACAGCACAAACTTCGAGACAGACTGAAGCTGACTTCTCTCTTCCTCGTACATGACAATGCTGATTCTCTTTCAAAAGATTCTGACAGTCCTGAAGACTATCTGCCGTTGCTGAGTCTGACCTTGTATTCAGTAGATAGACTGCTGAGATAAATCTACTGAGGATCAGCTCTGAGTTCAGTGAACTACTCCTGCTGAGTTCGGGCTCAACCGACTCTCTCGCATATCGCTCTCGCCGAGTCCAATATCATCGAGTCTTTCGGATATCTTTGCTCCCGCCGAGTCCAAGATCACCGAGTCTTTCGATATCTTGCTCTGCCGAGTCCAAGATCACCGAGTCTTCTCAGACCGGTGCCGAGGCAAATAAGCTACTGAGCGCCTTGACCAGAGCAGAGTGTCTACTGAGTCTGAAACCTCAGAGACAAATACAAATACAAAGGAATGGTTCACCAATCAGATAGGGTTTTGGGATCTTCAAATCTTCTCAACAGTTCAGAGCACGAGGCTACTGAGCATGATTTAGTATGGAAGATAAGAGTCATTTCCCACAAGTATGATCATGCTGAGGATTGAATCATCACCCAACACACCGCGATCAAATTCAGGGGGAATCAAGAAGGTCAGATGGGCAGAACAGTACAAGGAGCCACTGTACGAGCACCCGGCTCAAGACGGCTCGTACTACTATGAGCCCAGGGTCAGGAGAAGCGCTAAGACTCAGAAGAAGAAAGCGCCTGAACCCAAAATCATCAGCAGAAAGTCAGCATCTCCAAGTCCTGTAGAGAAGAAAGCTGACAAGGTTCAGAAGAAGAAGTCTAGGACTTCTAAGGTCCCGAGACAGAGCTGGGTTCCAAAATCACCCACTAACCAGTAAGGACCCAACTGAACCAAAGGGTACCTAAAAATGTCTCTGTTTTGCAGGTGCATAAGGACCCATGGATAGTGGACAACGGCTGCTCGAGATACATGACTTACCAGAAGAGCCTGCTGACCAACTACGTACAAGAAGATGGTCCCAAAATTGAATTCGGTGACAACTCCAAAGGCTACACAAGGGGATACGGAACGCTGAATATTAGGATCGCCACGCCTTCAAGAGTAACATATGTTGAAGGACTTCAACATAATCTCCTTTCGGTCGATCAATTTCGTGATAATCTTAACAGAGTAATCTTTGACGCTGGTTTCTGTGATATTGTTGACAAATCTACAGGGAAAACAGTGTTATCATGTTCGCGGAGGAAGAACATCTATGTTGCAAACTGGAATACCGTTGTAACCCGAGGCTTGCTTGCTCGCACAGACTAAATCAGGTGACAAGTCAGGCTGGCTATGGTACAAGAGACTCAGCCACTTGAACTTCAAGACCATGAACAAGCTAGTCAAGAACTCTAAAGTCAGAGGACTGCCCAAAGAATCGTTTATCAAAGACAGAAATTGTGAAGCGTGCCTAAAGGGAAAGCAAACAAAGAGTAGCAATCCACCTATTCCGTCACCTTCCACTGATGGAATCCTTCAGTTGCTTCACATGGACTTATTCGGGCCAGTCTCTCCAGTGACTATAAGAGGTAAGAAGTATGCCCTCGTCGTCATAGACGACTACTCAAGATATACTTGGGTCATCTTCATCGCCAACAAATCTGATGTTCAGACTGAGTTACCTAATCTACTGAAGAAACTCAGTGTGGAAAAGAACATCAAGATTAAGAAAATACGCTCGAACGTAGGAACAGAGTTTCTAAACTCGTAGTTAAGACATACTTTGCGATAAAGAGGGAATTAAGCACGAGACATCAGTGCACACCCCTCGCGAGCACACACCCCCTCGCCAGAACGGACTTGCTGAACGTAAGAACGTAACACTCAAAGAAGCAAGCAAGAACGCTCCTCGCAGCATTCTCGGACTACCCTCAAAGTTTTGGGGCCGATGCTACCGACACCGCCCGTTACACTCGGAATCGCTCACTACCGACACAAAGAACACATGAAGACGCCTTACGAACCGTGGAAAGGGAGAATTCCTTCTATTTCTCATTTTCATGTTTTCGTGCCGTCCTTGCTTTATCCACAATAATGGGAAAGATCAGTTGAAGGTCTTTGATAGCAAATCCGATCAAGGAGTATTCTTAGGATACTCCCGAGTCAAGAAAGCCTTCGTAGTCTTTAACTATCTGGACTCTTTGTGTGGAGGAAAGCCCTCATGTTGTTTTTGATGAATTTGTTATCGAGAACAGGAAAGATACAAAGTCAAATATCGAAGATGTCGCAGAAGAAGCTACGGGATCTCTGATCGAATGATAAAGTCGAAAAGATCCAAGCATTGTTGGGATGATGAGTCGACGATGAAGAAATTCGGACTCACCAACAAGCAACGTAGGCCGACCTAGTTGATTCTCCCAAACCGAATCAACAACAGGTAACATCGGTCGATGAGGAAGCCCCAGTGGTAACCGAGACCTCTACCGAGAATATAAACTCGGGGGAACGATTAATGTTCCCGAGCTAAATGCCCCCGAACACCGGAAACTCGGTAGATCCTAACCTTCTTACCGAATTGCTACGCCACGTAACGTTACTCACCGAAATGCCTAATACACCTACCGATCGTGCGTAAGTAGTATCAAAAGAAGAAGCCCGACTCGTGCATTCGTAGCTCGATGCTCATTCTTCGGATCTTATCATTGGAGATCCATCAAGAACTATAAGGACGAGATCAAGATTAAGTCAAGGAGAAAGCTCACTTTACTCTTGTTTTCTCGTCTACGTAAGAACCTCGGTCGATAGAGGACGCACTTAAAGATGCCGATCGGGTCATTGCTATGCAAGAAGAGTCGAACCAGTTCGTCGAAATGAAGTTTGGGAGCTTGTCGACGCACCTGACATCGGCACGTGATTGGAACTAAGTGGGTCTTCAAGAACAAGCGAGATGAAAACAACGTCATTGTCGAAATAAAGCTCGACTAGTTGCTAAAGGATACAATCGAGCGAGAGGGAATTGACTTTGATGAAACATTTGCTCCGGGCGCCGGATTGGAAGCCATTCGTCTTTTCCTAGCTTATGCAACACATCAGGGATTTAAGGTATATCAGATGCATGTGAAGGGCGTACTGAAGGAAGAAGTCTACGTGGAACAATCGCCCGGCTTTCAGCAGGGACATCAGGTGTACAGACTTAGGAAAGCTCTGTATGGGTTAAAACAAGCACCTAGGGCTTGGTATGATACCCTATCGACTTTCTACTTCGTAAAGGTTTTCGAAGGGGACAGTAGATCGCACCCTATTCAACATAAAGTCAGGAGATGACATTCTACTGGTGCAGATCTACGTGGACGACATCATTTTCGGCTGCAAAAATGAAGTCATATGTCAGCAGTTCGAGAAGATGATGAAAGAGAAATTCGAGATGTCCATGATGGGAGAGATGAATTATTTCCTTGGATTTCAAGTGAAACAATCACCTGAAGGAATTTTCATCAATCAAGCCAAATACACTCGAGATCTTCTCAAGAGATTCGGCTGCGACTCCAAGCAAGTCACCAAAATCCCCATGAACACGAACTTTAAAATCGATCTAGACAAAGAGGGAGCTTCTGTTAAATCTACTGACTATAGAGCTATTATAGGCTCTTTACTTTATTTAACAGCTAGCCGTCCTGACATAACTTATGCTGTAGGTGTATGCGCAAGATTCCAAGCAGATCCCAAGCGAAGTCATTTAGACTCAGCGAAGAAGATTATGCGCTATTTAAGAGGAACACACGATGTTTGGGTTATGGTATCCTCGCCGATGATAACTTAATACTAACAAGTTATTCCGATGCCGATTATGCAGGATGCGGATAGATCGAAAGTCAACTTCCGAACTTGTCGGTTCCTAGGCAAAGCAAGTTGATTTCTTGGTTTTCAAAGAAGCAGGCATTCGTAGCAACGTCCACTACCGGGCCGAGTACATGGCTGCGCAGGAAGTTGCTTGTGCCCGCATCCTTTGGCTTCGACAACAACTTAGAGATTATGGTATAACTCGGGATGAAGTGCCCATCTACTGCGACTCCACAAGTGCAATTGCCATAACTCGTAACCCAGGTTCTACATACCGTATGCAAGCACGTGGATATCCGACACCACTTCATCAGAGACCATGTCGAGAAGAAGGATATCAAGATGGAGAAGATCCATACTGACAAGCAAAGGGCAGATTATACTGACCAAACCACTAGCTGAGAACAGGTTCAGAGAACTATCAGTTGAGCTAGGTCTACTGGATCCTACTGAGATGCGTCAGTAGATGCCGACTACTGAGAACATCATTGCCCAACAATTGGTAACAATTGGTATCAGCATAAGGAATTAGTACGACAGGTCAGATAACTAAGTACAGTGACTCAGTTGGGAAAGTCACACTGTACACAGCAAGGGGGAACATAGTCATCAGCATGACAACCATTCTCCTCAAACATAACGGTCACCAGCTGATAAGTTCAGCTGAAGAGGTTCGGTAACCAGCTGATAAGTTCAGCTGAAGAGGTTTGCGTAATTTTGTGTACTTATTTTCTTTTAGCATGCTCGCTTTTATTGCATCAGTCGCTCACACTCAGTAGTTAATGTGCATTCATTTCCCGCCATTAATAGTTTAAGGAAAGGTCAGTAGGAAACCTTTTCACTTGCATAAACTGAGTAATTAATGCTGTCTGTCGCGCATTTAATGCATGTCTTCTCACTTACCTTTATTACGTAGATCTATGTTTTAGGCGGCTTTTGTAACCATTCCTTTTATAACATTTAATCTTAGCCGTTCATAGTTTTTGGAAGATTAAAACTCAGTCGTTGGATTGAAACTTGCAATCAAGCCAATTTATACAAATCTTTCATCTTCTATCTTTTTCCTCACTTTTCGCCATTATCAAATCCTAAGAGCTTTTATCGCAAATCAGTTTCCATCTCAAACTTCTTATAACTGCTTTGCCTGTGCATCTCTCAAGCTCTAATACTCGGTAATGTATTCAAATCTGCTGACAACTACTGACTTACTCTACTTTCAAGTGCTAACAAGCTGTTTTGCAGATTTCTATGGCGATCATACAGACTCCTGAACCAATAGTGGAGATCATGGCCATCCGGATTCAGTTCGAACCCACAATGGCTTTCCGCCAGGTGAACATTCCGTATCTGGAGCCAATGTTCGATGCTCTGGAGAGGACAGGGTTGGAGACCCTTGTGACCAAGCATCCTCGTGCTCATCTGCCAAGGCAAGTGGCAGAAGCGTATTTCAACTGGAACTCAGTGGCTGCCGGAGGAGAAGAAGCATCTTTCTCATACATGAGAGAAACATCTTCGAACAAGTGGAAGCCGGCTCAACACACCTTCAACATCCGAGAGGCTCTAGTCCTCGTGTTTCAGCTTCCTACTTCTGGAATCTCCCCTATCGGATATAAGGAGAGGGAGATCAACGCTTATGTACAAAAGTTCTGTGGACGCAGTCATCTGACGTTCAAGACAGCTCTCCCGAGGAATCTTTTGCTACCTCAGTACAGAGGTTTAGCGTATGTGGTCTCGCACATACTGACAAGCTCAGCTGGATCGTACGATCAACTGTCTAAACCTAGGATTCAGCTGATGATGGCTATTGATGACGGAGTAGAAGTGAACTGGGCTGACTATTACACGACTCAGATGAAAGCCCAGGCCCAGAAATTCACTACTCTACCCACTGGCGAGAGGAGGTTGGCCAGTACGGGTAAGCTTCTATTCGGGACTAAGATGTCTGTCCTAATAGAGAGTGTTGTACAGAGGAACTCAGCTTTCGAAGACTCAAAGCTGTACAACACCAAGCTGATAAAGTTTAAGACTAAAGAAGCGACGGAGAAGTCTATTGGCAAAGGGCCACCTGAGCATAAGAGAGCTGCTCCTACCCTGCCATCTCCCGCTGATATGCCCAAGAGGAGGAGGCTTATCAAGCCATGACCAGCTGATGTCACTGTGGCTCAGCCGATAACTGTCTTAGAATAGGCTCCTCCTCCACCTCAAGATGAGCAAACCTTGGACTCCGACACAGGGATGGAAGGAGCCACCCTCAAGGAGAAAGCTCAAGTCATCAGCTCCGATGACACTCAGTCGGACATTCGAGAGCCAACTGAAGAGACTGAATGGACAACAACTCATACCACTCGTCTACGTGCTACAGCTGAGATTCACTATCAGATTCCAGAGATAGCTGAGCATGAAGACTTGGTTGACATTGCCATCAGGGCAAGAGTTCAGATGCTACTGAGGTTTTTAAACTCGGATATTCTGATAGATTTTGCAAAAACTCAGTCAGCCATCGATCTACTGACAGAGGAGCAAGATTTACAGGCAGAGATCGGATTCGGGGAGCCAGCTGATTTGGTGTCCTTCGAGGATCTTCGAGCTGCTATGCTCTATCTTCTTAGCCTGCGTACCACAACTCCTGCTGCCAATGCTCCGCCTCCATCTCCTCCTGCTGATGAGGGTGATGACCTAGAACGAGATCAGGAGATGGAAGGCAACCCCAAGGATGCAGAGTTGGGAGGCTCTGCTGAGGGACCAACTCCCCATGAGAAGAGCCAATAACCACCCCCTGGTACATCAGGTGAGGCTCAGGGCGCTCCGAAGTACAGTCGGGAGCAGCTCCTCGTGTTTTCTGATCAAAGGCTCGGAACAAGCTCTTACCAGATTCAACCCATTGGTTCCGTGTCCTCCAAATCAGTGAATAAGTCAATCAGACGCCAAGGAGCTAAAAACAGACTTCTCGCCAAAGACGTCCATATCAAATGGGAGAAGTATACGAAGGCGCGGCATCGATAGCTCGGATAAGCTAGCCGCCGGCATCTCCACTCCTCAAGAGGCTCCTTCGCAGCTGATTTTAAGGAGATGATCGAGCAAGCTTTGATAGCGCAGAAAGCGCATCTATCCGCACGAGTCGATTCTTTGCTCCAAGCTCAAGACAAAACATTTACTCGAGCAACTGACTCATGCTCTCACAACGTCCCAAGCTCAAATGGATGAGCGAAACAAGTTGGCTACAAGTAGCCTCCGCATCGCTATTAAGCAACAGCCGAGGCCTTGAACGAGATTCGAAGGAGATGAAGGAATCCAATGATCTAGCCTGCCGCCGAAACTCCGCTAGGAGTCGGTTGCTCATCTCAATCGATCTAGGGCAGCTCAAGAGAAGGACCGGGAGCAATATCGCGACTTGGTCAAGGACTTCGACTCTACAGTTACTCAGATCAAGAACTCAGTATACAAGCTCGAGAAAGAAGTCACAGCTATCCGTACCAACCTCGATAAGGCTGCTGATGCCAAAAAGGGGGAAGGTATAATAAAAGATGAATCTGAAACGGATACAGCTGATGTACAGATAATCAGGGAAAGGGTTCAGGAGGAGAGACCCTCCACAGCTGAAGAACCCGCATAGACTCAGGGGGAAAGGGCTCAGGAGGAAGGACCCTCTACTACTCAGGATAAGAACTCTTCTGAGGTCCTTCTCCTAGAATTTCCACTTCACCCAACCCCCATCTCCTCTTCTCGCCGCTCACATTGAAGAAGTAGCAAACTTTATTGAGCAGGAGACAGAAGAAGAAGAGCCTGAGCCTGAACAATTGCCACCGCAGAGGCCCGGGAAGGAGATTGCAACTGTATCTACTCCTCCCTCCCCGGTCCATAAGTTCAAATCAAAAGCGGAGCAAGAGGCTTATGACCTCAAAATTGCCCAACAGCTGCAGGATAAGCTCGACCATGAGCGTCGGCTTGAAGAGGCAAAGCAGGCAAAGAAAGAAGCCCAAGGGCAAAGTCGTTAGGGACAAAGGCAAGAAAAAGGTCGGGTCGGTCGAAGAGCAGAAGAAGAAAGCCCAAGCAGATTTTGCTAAGGCTCTTCCGACTGAGATCCAAGCTACTGCTCGAGTATTCCCACTTCTACTCTAACACCCGAGCAGATAGCGGAAGATCAAGCGACCCGGGAGGCGACGCCGCAAGGTCTTGAGTCTCAGGCGAGGAGACAGTAGAGCAGCCGCACTCCGCGAAAAGAAAAGGATAGCTGACTTGGCGAAAATGCGTAGCTTATCTCTCAAGCCAGCAGCTGATCCGAGGAGGCAAATCCCAAGAGGATCCAAGTTCATCAGGGGCCCATATGTTAAGAATATTCCTATCCCGCATGTGGATAAATGGGTGTCGGCTGATATGAATGTCCATTGGGAAAGGCTGAAAGAGGATTTTATTAAAGGCTATTTTGTATGGCGCATTTATCCTCTCGATTGTCCAGCTGATCAGTTATTCGACGAACTAATCTCGAGATTTGATATCTCATTCGTGAGATCGACCGAGATGCATTATGGAAGAACAGAATATTCCCTTCCGTGCCCCGAACTTTCCCAACGTATTCCTCCGCCAAGAATCGCTAGTGGATCACGCGCACGAAGGACATTGAGAGAGAGATAGAGGAAGCTGCTTTCCATCTAGGGTTTGCTGCCTGACAATCCTCTTGACAACGAAGAAATCCAGGAGATCAGGATCAGAGTTACAAGTATTATTACCTGGATCCTCCTGTTGAGAAGTCTGCTGATTTCAAGAAAAGGACTCAACGCTTCAAACGTCAGCAGTGATTTCTCCTTCTTTTTGATTTCTGTTGTAATAGCTGTAGGAGCTTGTACATCATTGATTATATATATATCAGTTCCTATTGCTTGTTAGACAATTCCTCATTGTCTTTCAGCTCTTTGCATTGTGTTTTTCACGACTGATCACTAAGTGATCTGACACACACTCACAGTCAGTTTCTCTGATTTTGCCTATCTCCCACCTATTGAAGTATTGATATTCCTTTATTTTTTTTTCCTCAGAATGTTGTAAGGAGGAAATTGTTATCAGTAGGATAGCATCTTTTATAGACTTGAGAAGTTTAAGAGGTAGAGGTAGAGGTTTTGGCATCATCAATTAGGGGGAAATTGTTGGATATGAGTCAGTAGATGATACTCACCGTTGTTCTGGTTAAAAGAAAATTGGGGGAAATCATAGTAGTACTATGGAATTGAAGATCCCAAAACCTAGCTGATATCAGTAGATTAGTGTGTCGTTAGGATTAGCTGATGTATAGGTTAGACTTGATGTATTGATTATTATTTTTGTCTAAGTCCTGTACGGGGTAATTGTTGAACTGATCTTCTGTCGAAGATACTTTTCGTAACCCCACGTCATCGCGTGTAATCACTTGTGTTCTTCGGGCGCACGATCTTCCACTCGGTCCGAAGACAACGCATCAGCCGACAAATCATCGCAGAAGACTACTCCCACCGATAGTCATCGCCGGAAGAACGTAAACAAGCACAAGCACCTTCGCAGCCGCCACCTAACCTACTCGGTAGATGCCGTGTCGGCCCGACTCACTGAAGAAGACAGAGACTTTTCGGCCATCGTATCCTACGGAAAGCGACCCGCTTATTCAAGTCTTTTCGAAAAGTTTAGCAGAAGACATACGAGGTTGTTGAACGGTCAACTCTGACATTCTCACCAACTACAAACCTCGACCAATGAGAAGCCGACAACGCTTACCTACTCTACACAAGAAAGCCGCTCATGAACAGCGCATTAACCGCCCGCCGCAACAAGTTCGAATTAATGGCCGTTTTTCTTGGAAGCTTGTGACACGTGGCATCGTCGTCTCCAACGGACATATGCCATAACTCACAACTATAAATAGAGAAGTTTTTGAAGCTCCGAAAGACGGAATTTTGAAGGGACAAGCTCAAGTTCATAAACGCTCTAGAACACTCAAAGATCATCCAGAGGAAAACTTGCGTACTTAGAAGATTTCTCAGTTTTTCTCTCTAGAGTTCTTAGACCCCTTTCTTCTCTAGACTAAGCTCATTGTCATATTTATAGCTTAGATTCGAAGGAGTTCACATTTAGTGAATTGTTCTTATTGTAAGAACTCCTTCTCAGTTGGAGAAAATTCCCTTCCCTTTCAGACTTAGGTTTGGATTGTAAAGTCGCTAAGGACTATAACTTAGAGGGAACTGTCCAATGCACAGTATCCCTGCTGAGGCTTGCTCAGAATAATCAACAAGTTCTCCTGCCTTGTTCAGGACCGTGGATGTAGGATCTTGCGTATCCGAACCACGTTAAATCACTTGTGTTCTTTTACTGTTTTATTGCATAGCATTCAACTGACTTAAAAATCATAAGCTTGCATAAAACGTATTTTATAAAGCGCACGTACCAAAAGATTTAATTTGCTAAAACGTGTTTTCAAAAGAGACGAATTCCGGCCCCACACTTTCCGCACAACGCTCTCCGATCGATTCTCAAAGTACCGACAACGGTCGGTAGGAGAGAGCTTCGAGGGCCGACTCACTCTGTCCCGCGATCGAAGGCTTATTTGGCACTGTTCATCAGTTGCAATCATCAGCTCAGCTGACCTTCATTGAGATAAAGAAACTGAGCTCAGGTGTATTCACCCCCCCTCTACACCTGAGTTATCGTCTCCGGACCAACACCTCTTCTCTATCGAAGCTCAACTGCTACATCCATAGCTTAGAACCTTCGAAGGAGTTCACTTTCTGTGAATTGTTCTTGTTGTAAGAACTCCTTCATTGTTGGAGAAAAACCCCTCCCCTTCAAACTTCGGTTTGATTTGTAAAGTCGCTAAGGACTATAACTTAGAAGGGTCTGTGCAACGCACAGATCCCTTGCTGAGGCTTGCTCAGATTAATCAACAAGAACTCCTGTTCAGCAGGACCGTGGACGTAGGATCTTGCGTATCTGAACCACGTTAAAAATCGCTTGTGTTATTTACTGTTTTATTGCATCGTTCTCAAATCGATTTACAAACTCATACTTTGCATAAAACATATTTAAAAGTGCACTAGGCAAAACAAGTTTGGTTTACGAAAACACATTTTTAAATCGAGACGAAGTCTATCGGGCCCCACACTTATCCGCACTAAACTCTCCGACTGAGATCATAATACTGACTAAAGTCAGTAGGACAGACTCAACAGTTGAGCCACTCTGACCCGCGATCAGAAGGTTACTATTTGACACTGTTCATCAGTCACACTCTACAACTCAGCTGTCCTTCGCGTTTGAGGAAAAACTTGTAATCAGGGTGTATTCACCCCCCCTCTACACCTGATACTCGTCTTCGGACCAACATAAAGTTAGCAAGATTTGTATAATAGCACATTTTTATTTTGCACATAACTCCTCGTTCTAAAATACACTTCTTTTCAATTTTTTAAAATTTGCATAAACTACTACACAAAGAAACAAATACTACAAAAATAAATGAATAATAATAATAAAATAGAAATATAGATAACAAAAATGAACGGCGGCCATATTCGCTCGGAATCGCGCCAATAATAATATAACCGAAATCTAAATAAATAAAATAATAAATTCATCGCTTCTCATTCCTCCACGCATTGCCGACCAAAAATTGTGCTGCTCATTTAACAACTACTCACACTCTCAGCAATTCACCAAGAAATCCGAGTGAAATTTGCTCTTCCGTCTCCGAATTCTCTCCTTCTTTCTGGCTCCGCCTTTTGATTTTCATCTGTGAAGGTTTCCGCCATGGACGCTTCTGCACAGCTAGTCCACCGCGGAGTAGATCTTTTCCACCGCGCCTCGCCGTATTCCTCCGCCTCCCGCTTGAATTACAGGTCGAGAAGTTCCCGGTATTTTCCAAGTGTTAGGCGGAATGCCGTCGTGAGGGCTATTGCTACTGAACCTAAGCCGTCAGATACTCAGCCGCCGAAAGCCGTTAATGGAACCACTAGGCCGGCGCCGTACAAGATGGTCAACGGCGGGTCGTCTGTAGGTTTTCATCAATTCAGTATTGTATTTGGCTACTTTGAGTTTTCTTCTATTATATAATTTTTTAGTTTCTTTTTTTTTTTAAACTCAATTTTCTTTAGGGAGTTGTTGATGTTTCCTTTTCAAAAGAAATGGTTACTTGTAAATTTGATCATGCTGAGTGGTTGAGAATTCTGGAGTGTTTTAAATCACCTTGAAGAATGTAACAATTAGTTTTTTGTCATGCTAAATTTAGGAAAGGAAATTTGCAAGTAAATTGTTAACAAAAAATTCTCATTGTTCCAATCAATTGAGGGAGAAATATGCTCATCTGTAAGTTATTGCCTACAGTCACTAAGAAACCAAAAATGTAAACGGGTGTAGCCGTGTAATCCTGCAACTTCTACAACCTTTTAGAAGGATTATGCGAATGGATGATTGATTGAGGTGTTGATTCTTGCCATTGTTTGATTTTGGAAATGGCAGAGAATGCAAGATGTTTCACAGGAGATCAAAAGGGTGAGGGCACAGATGGAAGAAAATGAGCAGGTGGCCATTCTCATGAAGGGGCTTCGAGGCCAGAACTTGACGGACAGTCAGTTCGCTGATGATAGTATCAAGCTCCGTCTAGTCGAGGTTTGTTGTATGGATTTGAAGTTCAGTTTGATTTCACACTATGCTCCCTCTCCCGTGCCCCATAATGAGTCAAATATTTGACATAATTTATTATATTCATTTTCATGATTTTTAGTAATCACCTTTATTTGTGGATCTTGATTGTGCTTTGTTTAGCATCTAGATTGTGAAGGACAACCATTTGAATTAAGTGACTGAGCCCTACTAATCCTTCAGGTTGATGAGAGCAGTGAATTTCTACCATTAGTGTATGATCCTGATAGCATTGCTGCTTATTGGGGAAAAAGACCGCGTGCTGTTGCAACACGTATTGTTCAGTTAACATCTGTTGCTGGAGGCTTTCTCTCTCGTCTTCTCTGGGATCTGATAAATAATAAGATAAAGGAGGTAACAAGATCCAGTTCCATTTCTCTCCTTCAAATTACAAATCATTTTGTTCTTTTCCAAGGGTACAACATTAATGAGTACGAAAATAATTGTCATTTCTTTCAGCTTTTATGACACTAGCTCCTCGAGTTGCTTTTAGTGCAATCTGATTTGCTCTATGTTTCCACACAGAATGAAGTTGCTCGAGCTATTGAACTTAGGGAGATAGTTACCTCTTTGGGTCCAGCATATATAAAACTTGGGCAAGCATTGAGCATTCGACCTGATATATTGTCACCTAGTGCAATGGTTGAACTTCAGAAGCTCTGTGATAAGGTGACTAATTAAACTTGAGTTTAAATTCCTGTGAGAACTGCAGCACCTTCCACTCCCATCATGATACAACTAGTTCAGTAGAAAATTTGTGTAAAGGATTTTGATATTTGGGACTTTTTGATTCACTGAATTAGAGGTTCCATCCTGAGTTCTTATAGTGAATGTGTTTTTTTTTTTTGTTTTACTAGGTTTACGTTGTTCTGGTATTTCTTAGCTCTCGTCAAGTTTTACTTCACTTGCTGTATTAATTAATCTTAGAGAATCATATATCCTGACATAGTCTTAGGGGATATAAAGTGTATCTCAAACCTCTTGCTTCATTTATCAAGCAGGGAAATAGTGAAGACCACAAGGATACTTCTTAACTTCCATCACCTGTCAGTTAAACCATATTACTTGATTCTGCGCCATCATAATTTACAAGAGAAACTATCATAACTATATCATTTGACTCTCTTCTTTGATTTACTACTTAATGCATTATGCTTGTAGGTCCCATCCTATCCAGATGATGTGGCAATGGCTCTTATTGAAGAAGAGCTCGGACAGCCGTGGTACAATATATACTCCGAGCTTTCTCCATCCCCTATTGCTGCTGGTAATCTCAGGATTGTTAAAACTTTTTTTACTTTTGCTCTTATAAAACATCTTGGATGTGCAAAGAATCCTTTGCTGCAAAATTATATTCTTAATTGTTTAAGTTCCTGACAGTTTTATGATTTCTTCTTCTTTCGGAAACCAATCGCAGCCTCTCTTGGCCAGGTGTACAAGGGTCGGCTAAAGGAAAATGGGGATCTTGTGGCAGTGAAGGTACAAAGGCCATTTGTTCTGGAGACTGTGACAGTTGATCTGTTTGTCATAAGAAAATTAGGTCTTGTTCTTAAGAAGTTTCCTCAGGTACTAACTATACTTTGTCTTGTTCTTGTTTTACTTTGAAATAGATATTTGAATTGTGACACAACTTCTTTCAGGTTTCCATAGATGTTGTGGGATTAGTTGACGAATGGGCTGCTCGTTTCTTTGAAGAGCTGGATTACATCAACGAGGGGGAGAATGGTACAATATTTGCTGAAATGATGAGGAAGGACCTTCCTCAGGTATTTTTTTTCCGCTTTAATGAATCTTCTTTATCTAGTGAAACCCTGAACTCTCCAACAGTAAAAAATCTGCTTAGTGATTTCCAATACACCGACGAAGTCTTCTTTTAGGTAGTTGTGCCAAAAACATACACCAAATACACTGCAAGGAAGGTTCTTACAACACGGTGGATAGATGGAGAGAAGCTTTCACAAAGTACAGAAAGTGATGTTGGAGAGCTGGTAAATGTTGGAGTTATATGTTACCTCAAACAGGTAATTATTGTTGCAACTGTATTTATCATGAATCCTTTAGTTCATCATGTTTATTTTTATACGATAGGATTTCTGGTAAATATGGTTTCAAATCATGTTATCTACCTCTTTAGAGTCACTATATGAGTTGGACATAATAGATTGTTTCAGGATAGTTCTTGCTATATTTAAATATTGATGTCTTGATAGGAACAAAATCTCCTTGGACCGTAGAGGCTGAACTATTAATGCATCCAGACCCTCTAAAGAGACATCAAATTATCATTTTAGCTATTTAACCTTTCTCATTTCCATTTGGATCTACAGCTGCTTGACACGGGTTTTTTCCATGCTGATCCACATCCGGGGAACCTAATTCGGACGCCTGATGGGAAGCTGGCTATACTGGATTTTGGTAAATATTTAGTATCTTCTAGAGTAACGCTCCATGTAGATACGTCTGACAGAATAGCCTGAAAAATGCGCACATCCCTATATTTAAATACTTAATTCTACACATTTGGACTCTTTAATACCTTTCCTCTCGTATTATCCTGAAATCTATATAGTCTACATTCTTTAAATAGTTCATAGTCTATCCACCATATTTTCTTCCATGTTTGTTTAATTTTTTAAAAACGCTCTTTTTCTAACTTCCATTAAAATGGCAGGCTTGGTCACTAAGTTGACAGATGATCAGAAATATGGGATGATTGAAGCTATCGCTCACCTTATTCATCGAGATTACTCTGCAATTGTAAAAGATTTTGTTAAACTTGGCTTTATCCCGGATGGAGTCAATTTAGAACCTATTCTGCCTGTGCTGGCCAAAGTTTTCGATCAGGCACTTGAGGGTGGGGGAGCCAAGAATATCAACTTTCAGGAACTGGCATCAGATTTGGCTCAAATAACATTTGATTACCCGTTCAGAATACCGCCTTACTTTGCACTTATTATAAGAGCAATTGGGGTGCTGGAGGGCATAGCTTTGGTGGGTAATCCTGATTTTGCCATTGTGGATGAAGCTTATCCATATATTGCACAGGTATAGATTTACGACGACGTGAATTATCCTTGATCCATATGACTGAAAAATAGTTTACCAAATCTTTTCAGCTCTTAAATGATCTGAGTATTCAAATATTATGCTTTTGAGTATTATATTCAAGGCCTACGTAAAAGTAACATCAGGCGGTGTTCGTCCTATGATGATTTTAATCAAACCAATAGTACATTTCTTCCCTCGGTTTTACACAATATTCACTTAAGTTGATGCTATAATGAATTGACAACCTTTTTCGTCTTTCTATGGATCTAGAGGCTACTGACTGACGAATCCCCACGCTTAAGGACTGCTTTACGTTACACAATATACGGAAAAACTGGAGTCTTTGATGCTGAAAGATTTATAGATGTCATGCAAGCTTTTGAGAATTTCATTGATGCCGCAAAGAGTGGAGGTGGGGATAATCTGAATGGAAGAATGGCAGAGCTTGGCGTTCTACAACAACAAACAAATAATTTCCTTCCTGCTTTTACGGGCAACGCTTTTCAAACGCAGCCAATCCAAACAAGAGCAGCCTTGGGATTTATACTATCTGATAAAGGGAATTTTTTTCGAGAGTTTCTGCTAGATGAGGTAATTCTTAGCTTACAGAACAAGATCTAGTAATATTGCTGCAACTAATTTATTGGTTATAATAGATTTTTGCTCTTCTAGTAATGTTTGTTTCAACTCATGAACAGATTGTGAAGGGTATAGACGCTATCTCGAGGGAACAGCTGGTGCAGATAATGGCTTTTCTTGGTATTAGAAATGTAACCCCAGTTTTTAGCTTGGTTCCTTCTCTGGGGCCTTTCAGGACAGCTGCACTTCTTCCCACAATTACTGAGGAAGACAAAGTCATACTCAACAATGTTCAGAAAATCGTCCAGTTCTTAGCAGCCGGAACTGCATCTTCCTCAAACCAGGTAACAACACATTCATGGAGTTTGCATAAAATTCTCTAATAAAGCTTATGCATATAAGACTCAATGGATTTCAGTAGACAAAAGGTTTAGTTTGAGTTGCTGTTTCTGATAGCTCGGGCAATAGAAAAGCGATGCTCGTAAACATTTGCCAGAAAAAAACAATGTGATCTTGGGACTATTGGAGTATTTGAGCCCTCATCATAAATGGCTTAAGAAAATTGAGCTTTATGAGGAAGCAATTACTGTTGCAGTTTTAGGGTTAATTACATTAAACCCCCTAAACTATTAGTTTTTTGCATTTTGCCTCCTAAACTATAAAAAATGCAATTTGCCCTTGGACTATTAGATTTGTGCATCTTTGTCTACTGAACTATGAAAATGTGTAATTTACTCCCTTAACTATCTAAATTGTTGTAGAATAGTAAAATTTCGTCATACATGCAAATCAAGGATAACGCCATATTAGATTATTACTTTTATGTGATTTATCCATAGTTTTGTGATAACCTAATATGAAAATGTCCTTAACTTTGCACATTTATTAGGAAATTCGAAATTTTTTACTCTTATACAATAAATTAGATAGTTTAACGGGTAAATTCCATATTTTCATAGTTAAGGGCAAAGTACACAAAATAAATAATCCATAGGGCAAAATACACATTTTAATAATTCAGGGGGCAAAGTGTAAAAATAAATAATCAAAGGGGGTTTAATGCATTTAACCCGTAGTTTTATGTGCAAATTTCTTTAATTAAAAAACTCGTACTTGAACCACACATGTTTACTTGCATAACTATCTTTCTACAGGGTGTAAATGTTCCAAAAGTGGTCCAAGAGTTGCTTCCAGTGCTCCCGGGCCTCTCGGCCACGGTGCTCCCGGAGGTGCTTGGACGGTTGTCCTCTCGGATAGTCGCACGTGTAATCCGCGACACGCTGTTGTAATCAGACATGCCTAAAATGTAGCCATCTACTTGCATTCACTTGTAATCAGACAGGTATGAAAGAGTAGTTTTCTTTACATACGGCTGATGCATTATTCAGGTTCCAAAGGAATGTAGATCCTCTATGTTTGGTCTAGTTGTAAATTTACTCACCATATTATTAATTATTATACAAAAGCTGGTACTGTATCGGAAAAAGTTTTTATATCCCACAATTTATACACTTATATCACTTTTTCAATTATAATGATTTTGCAGGGTCATATGCCATTCATCCAATATACGTAATTTGAAGTACATAAACCTTTCCGCATTATTACAATATCACTTCTTTCGTCCCACTATTTGCGGTTCATCTTTTTTCCGAAACGGAAATTAAGAAAGTTTTTTTATCTGATGTAGATTTTTTGATTTTTTAGTAGTTAAATTTAGTACGTACAATCTTTGCCTTTTTTAGAATGAACCACTTTTAGTGGGACGGCTAAAAAAGAAAATGAGTCATTTTTAGCGGGATGGGGGAAATATTAACTTTGTATTTATTCAATTGTTTTTTGAAATTACGTGAATGTGAATTAAAGGTGTTCGAAAGTATATTCTTGGTATATTATTAATATTAAAAAAATTGCTAATGATTTTGAGATGGATGAAACTTGGAAGGGCCAGAATTAATTATTGAGTATAATTACATTTTAGAAAAAAAATAAAATTATAATGGCTATTTGATATGCGCACTTGATAATTTTTTTTTTATAATCACATAAAAAATGTTAATTGTACTGCAATACGAACACGCTTAACAAAGAAGAATCGAGTTGTGATTTTTAATTATAGGACTATGAAAATTCATAGGGATCATTATTGTATACAAACATAATTTACCTAATAATGCATTCTTCAAACAATGATGGTAATTGGTAAATTATTATAGATTATATAATAAAAATAAATAAAATTGCTTAAGTCAAAAAGGTAAATTATTTGGATCAAAACAAAGCTACTTGGCTTAGTTGGCTATGGCATCTACATCTTCCCTACATGGAAACACGCATTCTTTCCTTACAGCACAATAAATCAAGCAAAATCACGGAGGATCACCAGCAATCTCTGATTTTAACACGAAATTCCTTTCGAAAGATCAATTCGCCGATAAAAATAACGTTTATCTTTCAAAACCCTCATTTCTCGACTACTGTAGTGCCTCGATCTGACCAAAATCTGGTGCTTCTTCACAAGTGCAGCACTTCTACTCGAAACCTGATTCCTCGAGCTTTCCGCTGACGCTTGAATTAAGGTGATTCGGTTTTTCTGAAGTTTATTGTGAATTCTCGAGTTCGGTACTGGAAATTGTTCTGATCCGTGTTTGTCTTGTTGAAATTAATGCGACTTCTATTAATTCGTGCTTCTGTTTGCCTATTGTCAGTTGTTCCGGGTTTTGTGGATGAACTTTTTGATTATGATGGAATATTGAATTTTGAGATATGCTAAAAAGTGGGGTTTTCTGGGAATACCGTATTGTATTGCAGCATTGAACTTGGATTATGCTTGGGCACGTGTTCAATTTTAGTTTGATGGTGCGCATTTATATAGGCAGGCTAATTTAGAAGAAATAGCAACTGGTTGGGAGTTTTGAGGAATTGATCCAACAATTGTGAATGTTTTTGTAATGAAGTTGTATACCTTTTCTCGAATTGCTCTTTGTTGATGATGTATTAAAGTATTGCAATTAATGAATAAATTAGATATTGTACTGTTTATATGATCTACAAGTGAGCTACATGTGTGATTCTTGAATTCTATGGAATTACAATTTCTCTTCTGGAGTCGGAAAACTGCAGTTTGCCCTGTTCGTTATCCAGGATCTAAATAAGATCCATTTTCTACCTTAAACTATTTTGTTGATGTGTTTATGCACGCACTTTGAACTCATTATTCTGTTGCGCGGTTTAAAAAATCATTTAAAGTTTCAATGTTTGTTGTGTATTCTTCCAATTGTTTTGGAATTAGGGTAAACTATAATATGTTCTTTTAAAAGGTTTTTTTTGAAGGGGACAAATTGATTTATGCACAATTTAAGAGACGAACTTTCTTCTTCCTAAACTGTCAAATGAAGAATGAAATGACAGCCTCATAATTTTTGGCTCATGCTGCTGCCACTGCCTTTCTTTACCAGTACATTCTTCATTTTTCCTTGATGATTCCCATGAAATAAATGAGAATTGAATTAGGAGTGAAATTTGATGTGTGTGAATACTAGAGTATGAAAGCAGGTTCTTCAGCACCTTCTGCTAATAACAACTCTAAAACACATTGTGTGATTTAGGATATTTAGTTTGATACCTTTCTTTGATCTTACTTGAAAATTGAAATAATTCTTTTTTCCTGGTGATCCCCTGACTGAACCCTTCTCTAGATTCTAATCCCCTTTTGAGATTTCCCTGCCTGTTCTTTCCTCATTGCCATGATTGCCCTAATCTTATTCAGCATCCTCTGCCAATAACCAGTCAAAAAGATATTACTTGGTGTAGGTGATTTATTTTTGTTACCTTTGTTTAACCTTACTAGAAATAATTCCTTTCCTGTTGTTCCTGCCACTGAATCCAAATATTCTTTAGATTCTCAATTATCTTTGCAACGTTTCATGCCTTCATTTCCTTCTCTTCATGAATGCCCTAATTTTGCACTAATTCATTTGCATTTGCATTTGCATTTCCTTTTCCCTTTTTGTTTTATGGAGGGGATGTCTGAATTTGCTTATTCTATTTAACACAGAAGAGTATAAACCATCTGAACTATAGTTGGTCTAGGACCTTGGAAAGGCACCAATTTTGTGGCTAGCAAAAAACTAAGATGATACCACTAGATTCTTTTGAAATCTCGTACTCAGGAGCCCTTCAAATATCTGCATTTAAATTTTGTGCATAAAATATGATAGTGTAGTTCGGGCTGCTTGTTCATTGTCTGGCTGTATTTGAATTCTATATTTGAGTTCTTTAGTTACTTGACAGCGGTTTTATTTGTCAACAGAGGTGCATTTGCTTTTATTGGATAGTGGAACTTTGGATGATTGAATTGGCTTCACTAGTAACATAGCATATTTTTCTGTAGTATACCCTTAGGCATGTCGGCTATTGATATATCCAAATATGAACATAGTCCTGTCCACAAGGCCGTAATTGTTAAGGATTATGCTGGTCTTAGGAAAATTATTGCGGACCTTCCCCAACTTGCTGAGCCATCGGATATCCATACAGAATCAGTTTCGCTTGCAGAAGAAGCTAAGGCTGATGCCATAGCTGCTGTAATTGATCGACGTGATGTCCCTAATCGAGAAACTGCTCTTCATTTGGCTGTTAAATTTGGTGACGCAAGTGCTACAGAGATGCTTATGCTTGCTGGGGCAGATTGGAGCTTGCAGAATGAGCATGGTTGGAGTGCATTACAGGAAGCAATCTGTAATAGAGAAGAAGGGATTGCAAAAATCATAGTCAGGCATTACCAGCCACTGGCTTGGGCAAAGTGGTGTAGAAGGTTGCCTCGGTTAATTGGGACAATGAGAAGGATGAGAGATTTCTATATGGAAATCACATTTCATTTTGAGAGCTCAGTTATTCCTTTCATATCGAGAATTGCCCCTTCTGATACTTACAAGATTTGGAAGAGGGGTGCAAATTTGAGGGCGGATATGACTATGGCTGGCTTTGATGGTTTCAAAATCCAACGTTCGGACCAGAGTATTGTATTTCTTGGGGATGGCTCAGAGGATGGTCAAGTTCCTCCCGGTTCACTGTGCATGATTACGCACAAAGACAAGGAGATCATGAATGCTTTGGATGGTGCTGGTGCTCCAGCAACCGAGGCGGAAGTGCAGCAAGAAGTTACTGCAATGTCTCAGACCAATATATTCAGGCCCGGAATCGATGTGACTGAAGCAGTTCTTATACCTCAAACAACATGGAGGAGAGTGGAGAAAACAGAGATGGTGGGTCCCTGGAAAGCTAAAGTGTATGACATGCACAACGTGGTCGTTAGTATTAAATCAAGGAAGGTGCCAGGGGCTATGACGGATGATGAATTCTTCAACTCTTCCAATGAGAACGAAACAGAGA
Organism: Lavandula angustifolia; assembly: GCA_028984105.1. Lineage (NCBI taxonomy): Eukaryota > Viridiplantae > Streptophyta > Magnoliopsida > Lamiales > Lamiaceae > Lavandula > Lavandula angustifolia. The sequence continues at coordinate 11,497,527 of CM054816.1, read as the reverse complement.
ACGAACTTGAAGATATTTTGACAGAGGAAGAAAGAAGGCAACTTGAGGTTGCTCTTAAGATGGATCCATCCGATTTGAGCAATGAAAATGGTGATGGAATCATTCCGCACCGTCATAGCTGCTATGACCACAGAGATATTTCAATTGAGGACATAGACAGTTGTAGGAACGGAGAAGTTAAGCAAGAAAAGAAGGGATGGTTCAACGGGTGGAGAAGACGGGAGAATAAGCAAGACAATGAGAAAAATAGTTTTCCACCAAGAAGCTCTTTATGTGTGGAAGAAAAAGTTGGTGATTTTCAAGAGGACTCTCCTAGAAGTCAAAATAGGACAGGTAGGCACTCTGTTGAGGTGGTTGTGAAACGGGATGAGCATCGCAGAGGAAAAGACACTAAATCTTCGTCAACATGTACTGAAAATGGAAATCGAAGAAAGGATGGAGGTCGAGAGAATGAGTATAAAAAGGGTTTAAGGCCGATTCTTTGGCTTTCTCCAGATTTTCCATTACGAACGGAAGAACTCCTTCCACTCCTTGACATTTTAGCTAACAAAGTCAAAGCTATTCGACGATTAAGGGAGTTATTCACTACAAAACTACCAAAAGGGACCTTCCCGGTTAAGGTATGATTCATCAACTCACACATACGTTTTATTGCATACTTTTTCATATCATACTTATATTTTGATATATGTTTTATTTTATTCTTATTAATTTCCTACTTATATTTTGAGTATGCTGCTTTATTGCATTATTATTCATTTTTACTTTAGATTTCAAGTATGCCCTTTTCTGCTATGTGAAACAGTTTTGATCCAATGTCGTTTCTATTTGTCTTCTGTTGAGTTTTACTTCCTCCGTCCCATTATAAGTGGCTCACTTCTTTTTGGCAAGGAATTAAGAAAGTTGGGTTTTTTGGTGTAAAGTGTCTTTTTGGTAGTTAATTATGTCCACACAATCTTTGCATTTTTTAGAATGAGCCACTTATAATGGGACATCCCAATTAAGAAAGCGAGTCACTTATAGTGGGATGGAGGGAGTAGATGACACCTTGATGAGCATTTGACAACATTAATCGTCTATCATGTCTTCTAACTGATTTATATGTTTGCTTGTTTCAGGTTGCCATTCCGGTGGTTCCTACTATACGAGTGATAGTTACGTTTACAAAGTTCGAGGAGTTGCTGCCGTTAGATGAGTTCTCAACTCCTCCTTCAAGCCCAAACGCCGTTGGGAAAGAGAGCCCTACTATGGCTCAATCTTCAACTTCATCTTGGTTCCAGTGGATAAAATCTCCTTATCAACGCCCCGGTTCTTCTACCGGTGGCTCCAGCCGCAGGATTGAAAACATACAAGACCCGTTTGCAATCCCTTCCGACTACACATGGATCACCGCCGAAGCAAAGAAGAAGAAGATGCAGGAAAAGAGCAAATCCAAGAAATCAAAAGGCCAAAAGTAGGTTTGGGTTCATTCTTCTAATGTGATACGTAGACGAACGACAGATTGCGGTTGAGGTACGTAGTACGTGGTAAGAATATCTACGCGATTTACTTAGTAGTTCGAACCGGGTACATCATTGTGGGGGGGTTTATAGAAATTTGAATCTGTGTTTCTTGCAATGCAACGATTGCTGGCCTTCTTCTCCCTGAACTTCATCATCATCTTTACTAACAGATTGCTGGATATTGTATATTCATGGATTCTATCATCAATTTCTTAATTTGTTTCAATGCACTGTGAGCAATAACTACTGTAATTTCTTCTTTTTTTCTAATTTAAAGAATATGACATTAGGTATCTTTATTTATTTATTTATTTATTTTGCTGGTTATGCAGATAAATCTCTTTAAAATAATAACCTTGAGACTTGATTCTATTTTTTTCATTTAACGAGGTGTTACTTATCGAACATTATTGTAGTCCGTTGACTTAAGTAGTGATCGGAAGAAATTATTATTTAAATGAGTTTATTACTTTATTAAATATTATTTTATTGATGTTTAGATATGACGAGGATAACTAATATTCATTACTCGAGATTGCGGTTTGGACTAAAATCCCTTGGGATAAACTGTACAATAAATTGAGGCCTAGGAATTAATTTTACATACCTTCATCATTGAATGGAACATCTACAAGAGTTACCTACTCCAGCTAGCTCTCCTTCTTCACTGTAAAATGTAAATTATATGAAATTAGAGTCGATAATTTAATATTTAAATCATGTAAATTTAGCTATGAAAAAAATCTCAAGACCAAGACTTTCTATAAGTGATAACATCTTCTCTGTTGCATGCGTATAATAAGGTGGTGTTTGGAATAGCTTTTAGCTACAGTTAGAGTGTTTGGAACACCCAACTTTCAGCAGAAATTTTCTACCAAATATAGCCAAAATAGAGAAGTTTTTAAGCTGCTATGAACCAGCTTTCAGCTGCAGCTTATAGTTTATTTAATTTATAGGACTATTTTTTCCTTTAAATATTTTTATAATTCTTAAAAAGTTATTAATTTTAAAATTAATATTTTTTTTAGTTACAAATTTAATTATAATTATATTTTAATATATTAGTTAGTAATTTGATAAAAAATATTTTATAATTATTATTTAAATAATTATTATTAAATTAAATATAATTAAATATATATTATTAAAATTATATAAAAATATTGTTATTGTGGATTTTAAGCAAATAAATAAAATTTAAAACATAATAGTATGATATGTTTATGTTAATATGATATATTATTATAAATTTTTTAAATTTAAAATTAATAATATTTATTTATTTATTATAAGTTATAATTATTTAATAACATTACGGATATTTTATTTAAAATTTAAAATAAGCTACTGATATCAACAGTTTTTCAAACACTATTTTCTCCACTTTCAGAAGCTTTCAACACTTATTTTCAAACATCTACAAATTCTTGATATCAACAGTTTTTCAAACACTATTTTCTCCACTTTCAGAAGCTTTCAACACTTATTTTCAAACATCTACAAATTCTTAAATCAGCAGTTTTCAGCCGTTTTCAACACTTATCAATAAGCTTTAAGTGAAATTTTCATTTATCAATTACAAGAATCTACGTTTGAGTTGTCAATCAATTTTGATAATAGTGACAGATGTTTAATGGTAATAATTATGATTTTTGAGATTTAACTGTTGCCGTAACGTGTATGTTTAATTGGTAATAATGATTAATGACCAAGATTATAGTCGAATACAAATTAGAAATAAAATAATATATTTTCAAAGTATATATAAAATTTACGATTTGGGATCGCGATACCCACAAGCCCAATCAAACCATAATTATAGTCATGTTACATTTCAATATCATTATTGTAATTACATAAAAGTATGTTATTAGAATACTTATAACGAATTATAATTATGCATTTTTAATATTGCCTTTTTATTTTTTAATTTTTTTTTATATATAGGTAAACTTACATCAATGCATGCAGCTATTAGGTACATATGTATACTAATATTATCTTAATTATACACAAAATATATTCGAAATCAAACAAAAGACACTAAAATAGAATACATATAATCATTTAACATGTATTGATCATAAATATTTGAAAATAAAATAAAATAAATTACCTTGGCTCAAATTCTTGGACATGAGCAATGTCTTCACCATGTGCATCAGACCAGCTAACTTTCCTCGTCATCACCATTGATGCAGATTTCTTGAGATTACTCTTGAGAGGAGCAGAACACCCTTCAAATTCAATTCCAGTTGATCTAACAATCCCTTTTGAGGGCTCCATGAATCCTCCTCCTCCAACATGATAATTCCGTTTCCGATTTCCGACGTCGGTTCGGGCCCTTCTGCTCTCGTCTTCCTTGCTGTCGGAGTTTCTTGACGCCACATAACATGAGCACACTAAGGAGGTGCACCGGTTGTGCTCGGCCGCCGCCAGATTCCAAGATTCTTGATTAATTTTTGTATATCCTTTAAGAACAAGATTATAGATGTTTGTTAAATTATTTTCACTCTTAAATGTTGAAGGATTTTGGAAGTGGAGGGTTTTGAGTTTTGATGATCATCTTTTTATATAAATCTTGAACATGCATGCCCCACATGCTTTGGAGATTTTCTTCACGATTAAGATTGTAGGCTAGGGTTTAGTTTGTTTATTTTTTTGAACATAAGTTGGAGATACTAATTGTCGACGAATTCTATGCTACCCTATGAGTTTACATAATACTAACTAAAAACATAGCAAATTCGAATTTCACCGATATGCTTAGATTCCGTCGCTAATCCAATTAAAGTACTCATGCCTCGCATCCACTATGACTTGTTTTCTTTCCTTTATGCTTTTGCACTCATTAGTGAGGTGAATTTGGTAAAAGCAACAAAATATGTGAAAAAATAATATTAAAATAAATTAAGAAATAATGAAAAAATATTAGAGCGTGCAATGGCCCAATTAATTATTATTTTCAAGTGTTGTAATAGGGACAGCTCATAGTTGCTGATCGACGTTAGGGCGGATTCATAATTCAAAAGTAGGAAAAGAATGAAATTTGTAAATTTAAAGTATATAAATTTAGAACTTGACAAAACCTTTAACTTTCGGGGTGAATTTGCTATTTCGTAAGATGGTGATGTAAACATACATAAAATTATAAAGTACACATAATTCGGAATGAGCGGTGCTCTACATGCCCCTTAATCTGCTCAAGACAAACGTAATATGACAAATAAATCTTACTACTTTATAATAACTATATAAATTATACTAGACTAATAACTTGCGGAAAACTCCATTTTTTGAGGTACTGGTTGAATTAATTAAACCTCGTTCGAGCTTGTTCGTTTAATCAGAAAGTTAATTGTTATTAATTTAGTTTTCTTTTCTTTTTTCCATATTTCTCAAACACTTGTACATGATTATGCTTTTATAAAGTGAAATTTAAAGCTAAAAAAAAAGTACCATGCGCGTGTGCAATATTGATATAAAGTGTTACATTTGTATTCATAAGAGTGTGGCATAATAATGTTCTCTATTACTCTATATAATATCCACACTTATATTTGCATAATGAGTTGGCAAGTTTTATATGCCCATTATCAAAATTGCTGCCCATTTTGTTCACACATGCTACCAAGTCTAATGTCATAATTACATACTATATAATTTAGCCTGTTATTATGGACCTTATGGTAAAAGTAATGCCATCTTATTATGGAAATGGTATTATCATTTAATGCTAATTTGACTCGGGAAAAAGTCAGCCCGTTTAAACGTATTTTCGAGCCTCGATATTTATCCGATTTATGAATTGAGATATATGACGTCGATCTACGTTTCGAGTAGATAATTATAGTGTGCTTATTTTCTCGATTCCGATTTTCGGTGAGTGAGAAATAATGACTCGAAGTTTTGGGGGACAAAACTAATATGTTACCTAAACTGGAGAAACTTACCTAATTCGGGTTTTGGAGAGTTATTACATTAATCAATGTCCCACATTGATTAATGTGTAATAATTATTGTGGTATTTAAGTCTCTACCATTTAGTAGGAGATAACAAAGTGACATGTGGTGGGCTTTGGCCACACATGCTCATGCGCGCGAGCCTTTTCGCCGACCGCCTCACACGCGGCGCGCCCGGCCCCGACTCCAGATCCGAATTCGGTCCGTGTCCGTGTCCTTGGACTTGGACTTGGACTTGGCAATTGGTCATTTGGGCTTGGCATTGGACTTGTCCGTTGGGCTTGGCATTGGACTTGTCCGTTGGACTATCCAGTTCGTGGTGCAGTGCACCTACCACACCCAATCACTACTTTTGGAAGTCTCTGGAATGAGACTGTTCAGGAGTCCACCTCTCCACTTACCATCTCTACTCCCCTGAACACGTCAGCCTGCCTTAATTGGTAGGAGTAATTCCTACAACCTTTCACCTAGGGAAGCAACCTATAAATAAGTTGCTGCATTTCATTCCAAAAACACACCAAACATTCTTAGCTCATCTTAGCTCTGCATTCTTAGCTCTAGCTGTCCAACTCCTGTCCTTGCCGGAAAAGTCCAGTTCGCCGGAGCTCAAAGATCTTGCGGTGCTGCAATCCTTGAGACGTCGTCGTTTCATCTTTGGGGACGAAACGCCAACACCGAGAGCACTAGCGGGGCATATTTCGTCTTACGGAGAGAGGACTCCTCGACTCGACGGTTCCTTTTGTTTATTTCTTTTTTGAGAATTACCGGTTTACTTTGTAAAAGCAGTTTTGTATTCCAACAATCGCAAGACGAAAAAAATACCTACTCAAGCTGCTTGAAAACATGTCTTCGTCATCTACTGCCATCTCCGCCGCTGCCGCCGCCGCCGCTTCTGCCGCCACCAACCCCGCCGTTTCTGATGTCATTGCCTCCTCCGGCAATGTTGTTCCACCGATGTCTGTTCCAACACCAACTCCGACGTTTGCAAATCCAACCCTTGCCGCCATGTCCGCCGCCACCGATGTAAGAATCGCACTTAACCGTGCTAATGTCACTAATTCGGCATTCAACTTCAATACTATGTCCTCTTCCTTGCAGAGTAACTTCCCTTTTGGGAGTGTGAACCACCATGGAGTGGTGGGGGGTTCGAATCCAACCCTGACGGCACCTCTGCACTCGTCTAGATTGTTGCCCGCTGCCGAGAAACCGACTAAGTTTGGTGGAGCCAACTTCAAAAGGTGGCAACAAAAGATGTTGTTCTACTTGATAACATTAGGGTTTACAACCGTGTTGATGGAGAATGCACCCGCCGATCCAAGTGAAACCGAAGAAAACATGAAAGTCCGGATAGCTTATGAAAATTGGATGACTTCAGATTACTTTTGCAAAAACTTCTTGCTTAGTGGACTAGATGATAGTCTGTACAGTGTATATGCAAATGTAATGACCTCCAAGGCAATTTGGGAGGCACTTGAAAGAAAATACTGTTACTGACGATGCAGGAACCAAGAAGTTTATAGTCGCCAAGTTTTTGGACTACAAAATGGTGGAATCTCGACCGGTCATGGAGCAAGTGCAAGAGTTCCAACTCATTGTACATGACGCCCATGCCGAAGGTATGCTTTTGCCAGATGCTTTTATCGTGGCAACCGTAATCGAAAAGCTTCCACCGAGCTGGAAGGACTTCAAGAGCAACTTGAAGCACAAGCGAAAGGAAATGACGCTTGAAGACCTTGTGGTCAAGCTCCGCATTGAGACCAATATGAGGACTCGAGATGGGAAGGGCAAAGCACCCGTGGAACCGAGAGTTAACCTCGCAGAGAAAGGTGGAAACTCCAACAACTCGAAGAGAGGGTGTCCGAATAGCAACCCCAAAGGGAAGGGCAAGGTGCAATCCCGCAAGTTTGAAGGGGACTGCTACAACTGTGGCAAATCCAACCACATGTCCAAGGACTGTCGAAAGCCGAAGAAGAAGAGGGCTCGTCAAGCCAATATGTTGGAGATTGACCTTACTAAAGCCGACCTTGCGGCCGTTGTCACCGAAGAAGCAAACGTCGTGGAGAATGAAGGGAAGTGGTATATTGATACCGTCGCCACGACACATGTTTGTGGTGATCGAAGCCGCTTCACCAAGTACAAGAGTTGCCAAGGGAGGAAGCTCAATATGGGAAATCAAGCATCATCCGAGGTAGTTGGCTATGGTACTGTGGTGCTAAGGTTGAGCTCTGGGAAGAACTTGACTCTTGGAGAGGTGCTACATGTCCCCGATATCCGGAAGAATTTGGTGTCCGGCTCTATACTAGTTAAGAGAGGTTTTAGACTAGTGTTTGAGTCTGATAAGTTTATTTTGTCAAAGTTTGGGATGTTTTTAGGAAAATGTTACCTCTCTGATGGTCTTTTCAAGCTAAGTGTAATGGCTTTACGCCAAGAGCCAAATGAGGGCAAAAATAATGATAATGAAACTGCTTCCTCCTACTTGATTGAATGTTCTGATTTATGGCATTGTAGATTATGACATGTTAATCTAAATGCGATAAAAATATTAGTTAATCTCGATCTACTTAAAGTAAACGAGTTTAACAAGAATAAGTGTGAAGTTTGCGTTGAAGCAAAGTTGACTAAGTCTCCTTTTCATTCTGTAGAAAGGAATACCAAGCCTCTAGAACTTATTCCCACTGACGTGTGTGACTTAAAGTTTATGCAAACTAGAGGAGGTAAAAAGTATTTTATAACTTTTATTGATGATTGCACAAGATATTGTACTCTTTATCTTTTAAGGAGTAAAGATGAGGCAATTGAAGCTTTTATTAACTTTAAAGCTGAAGCTGAAAACCAACTTGATGGTACGAAGTGATAGAGGTGGGGAGTATGTAGCTCCATTTGAGGAGTTGTGTAAGACAAGTGGTATCATTCATCACCCCCTATTCGCCTCAATCAAATAGTGTAGCTGAAAGGAAGAACTGAACTTTAAAGGAGATGATGAACGCATTGTTAATAAGTTCTGGACTGCCCCAGAACATGTGGGGGGAAGCCGTTTTAACGGCTAACTACTTGCTGAATAAAATACCTATTAAAGGTAGGGAAGTGACTCCATACGAGTTGTGGAAAGGAAGGAAACCTTCGTATAAATACCTCAAAGTGTGGGGGTGTTTGGCTAAGGTAGAAGTGCCTTTGCCTAAGCAAGTTACAATCGGACCTAAGACCGTCGATTGTATCTTTATACAATATGCACTGAATAGTAGTGCATATCGGTTTGTCATTCACAAGTCGGTCGTGCCCGATATGAATGTTGGAACTACTATTGAATCAAGGAATGCTATATTCTTTGAACATATCTATCCATGTAAAAGGATGATAAAGTTGAGTCGAGCTCGAGTGATGAAGCAAGAGAAGTTGCTAGTAGTTCTAGAAATGTGGGGGTAGAACCCGATACACGTAAAAGGCAAGCTGCCGATCTTGAAACTTTAGAACCAAGACGTAGCACTAGAGCAAGAGTTGCTAAGGACTTCGGTCCTGATTATGTAGTCTTTCTTTTGGATGAAGAACCGCGGTCTATAAAAGAAGCTCTTTCTAGACCCGATGACCCACTTTGGCAAGAAGCTGTCCAAAGTAAAATTGATTCCATCATGCAGAATCACACTTAGGTCTTAGCAGACTTACCCGAAGGTTGCAAGCCCTTAGGATGTAAATGGATCCTAAAAAGAAAGTATAAGGCAGATGGGTCAATTGACAAATATAAAGCTCGTTTAGTGGTTAAAGGTTTTAAGCAAATTGAAGGATATGATTTCTTCGATACTTATTCGCCTGTAACGAGAATTACGTCTATCCGTGTGCTTCTTGCGATTGCTGCTTTGCACAATCTTGAGATTCACCAAATGGATGTGAAAACTGCCTTTCTAAATGGAGATTTAGAAGAGGAAATTTATATGGAACAACCTGAAGGGTTTGTTGTACCTGGCCAAGAGCGAAAGGTATGTAAGTTGGTGAAATCCCTATATGGGTTGAAAAAAGCACCATTACAATGAAACTTGAAATTCGACGAGGCTATGTTGTCGAATGGTTTTAAGATTATTTAATGTGACAAGTGTGTTTACATAAAGAATACAAAGAATGGTTTTGTATTTGTTTGTCTTTATGTAGACGACATGTTAATTATGGGATAAAACCTTCAAGTCATAAATGACACCAAGCGTATGCTTAAGAGAACTTTCGATATGAAAGATATGGGAGTTGCTGACGTTATTCTTGGAGTGAAGATTCAAAGAACTCCCAAAGGGATTGTTTTGTCTCAATCTCATTGAGAAAGTACTTAAGATGTTTAATGCCTTTGATAGTGCGCCGACAAATACTCCTTTATAAGTTAATGTTCACTTGAGCAAGAATAGAGGTGATCTTGTTGCTCAAGAGAATTATGCTAGAGTCATCGGTTGTCTTATGTACATCACGAATTGTACGAGGCCCGATCTAGCTTGTCCGGTAAACAAACTGAGTCGCTATACTAGTAATTCTAGTAGAGAGCATTGGAAATCTCTTGTAAGAGTTCTGAGGTATTTGAAATACATTCTTAACTTTGGGCTGCACTACTCGAGACATCCCCCAGTACTTGAAGGGTACTGTGATGCGAATGGGATATCCGACACTAAAGACTCATTGTCTACTAGTGGTTATGTGTTCACTATAGGGGGAGGAGCTGTGTCGTGGAGATCCACGAAACAGACGTGCATAGCCCGATCCACCACGGAATCTGAATTTATTGCTTTAGATAAGGCCGGTGAGGAGGCCGAATGGCTACGTAATTTTCTTGAAGATATTCCATGTTGGACGAAACCCGTGCCACCTGTGATGATTCAATGTGATAGCCAAGCGGCTATTGGTAGGGCCAAGAGTGAGTTGTATAATGGTAAGTCGATATATATTCGTCGTCGACATAATACCGTAAGACATTTGATCACGAGTGGGGTTATCTCTGTAGACTATGTGAAGTCTATAGATAACCTAGCGGATCCGCTTACTAAGAGCTTGAATTAAGATCAAATGTATAAGCTCGTAGAGGGAAAGTGAGTTAAATCCACAAGTTAAAGACGATTATAGTGGATACCCAACCTTGTAGATTGGAGATCCCATGAACTTGGTTCAATGGGAAAACTAAGCTATATGAGTCTGTTGATACCACACTCAAATAGTCTATTCCCTAAACGAGCTTGAGAGTGTTGGTGACCTGTCAAGTGGTGAGGTTAAGTCTTTGACTTTTAATGATTCTTGGATGCCTTGAGAAGGTGGAGTATGGCAGGATACTCGAGTAAGAATCACCTATGTAAGTGAGAAGTGAGGGCCGCTTCTATGTAACACTTCTGAATCCAAAGAGGTTGTCCATGGCCTGTAAAGGAAAAAATGTGAGAACGGACGAGGTTGAGACTTTATAGTGTTAGTGCTATTGTCGAAGTATACACTATGGAGGAATAGTTCAAGGCCACGTGTCCACTAGTCCGCCAGTATGCTTGATAGCACTGACTAAGGAAGGTTCAAGGTCACAAGCCACCTACCATGATGCTTTATTGTCTCTTGAGGACAGAACTGTGTGTCTGCATGCATGCATTTGGCTATTTCCACTCATGTGGGGGATTGTTGGAAAATCGAATTATATAAATATATATAATATATATATATATATATATATATATATATATATATATATATGAATAAGTTAGTTATTATGGAAATGGTATTACTACCTCCGTCCCATTATTTCCGGCACGTTTCATTTCGGCGCGGAAATTAAGAAAGTAGATGATTAATATTGAGATATGGGTAAATGATAAAGTAGGAGAGAGAAGATGAATGAGAGTAGATGATAAAGTAAGAGAGAGAAAATGATAAAGTAAGAAAAAGTAGGAGAGATAAATGGTAAAGTAGGAGAGAGATGATAGGTAGTATTTCCAAAAAAGGAAACGTGTCAGTAATAGCGGGACGTCCATTTAAGGAAACTGTGTCAGTAATAGCGGGACGGAGGTAGTAGTATTTAATGCTAATTTGACTTGGGAAAAAGTCAGCCCGTTTAATTGTATTTTCGAGCCTCGATATTTATCCGATTTATGAATTGAGATATATGACGTCGATCTACGTTTCGTGTAGATAATTATAGTGTGTTTATTTTCTCGATTCTGATTTTCGGTGAGTGAGCAATAGTGGCTCGAAGTTTGGGGGACAAAACTAATATGTTACCTAAACTGGAGAAACTTACCTAATTCGAGTTTTGGAGAGTTATTACATTAATCAATGTCCCACATTGATTAATGTGTAATAATTATTGTGGTATTTAAGTCTCTACCATTTAGTAGGAGATAACAAAGTGACATGTGGTGGGCTTGTGCCATACATGTTCATGCGCGTGAGCTTTTTCGCCGACCGCCTCACACGCGGCGCGGCGCGCCACGGCGCACCGCGCCCGCGCCCGTGCCCCACCCCGGCCCCGGCTCCGGTTTCGGTTCCGTGTCCGTGTCCTTGGACTTGGGCTTGTCAATTGGTCCTTTGGGTGGTCTGTGGGCTTGTTCGTTGGGCTTGGCTGTTGGACTTGGCTGTTGGGCTTGTCATTGGACTTGTGCGGACTTGTGTGGACTGACCCAGTTCAACATTGGTGGCCTGATCCAGTTCGTGGTGTAGTGCACCTGCCACACCCAAGCACTACTTTTGGAAGTCTCTGGAATGAGACTGTTCAGGAGTCCACCTCTCCACTTACCATCTCCACTCCCCTGAACACGTCAGCCTGCCTTAATTGGCAGGAGTAATTCCTGCAACCTTTCACCTGGGGAAGCAGCCTATAAATAGGTTGCTGCATTTCATTCCAAAAACACACCAAGCATTCTTAGCTCATCTTAGCTCTGCATTCTTAGCTCTAGCTGTCCAACTCCTGTCCTCGCCGGAAAAGTCCAGTTCGCCGGAGCTCGAAGATCTTGCGGTGCTGCAATTCTCGAGACGTCGTCGTTTCATCTTTGGGGACGATACGCCAACACCGAGAGCACTAGCGGGGCGTATTTCGTCTTGCGGAGAGAGGACTCTTCGACTCGACAGTTCCTTTTGTTTATTCTTTTTTTGAGAATTACCGATTTACTTTGTAAAAGCCGTTTGTATTCCAACAGAGTTTTCATTATCTTAAAAAATAAATGAGGTGGCAGATTTGACGCCATATTGTTGGTCATGGTAGAATTTTTCCTATTTTACAGACACGACTCCTTTGATATGCCATAATAATTGAGATGCTTGCTTTCTAGCCCATAATCAATTTCGAACTCACCAATGTCGAAAATTTTCTAATGTGCACTTTAGATTGTGAATATGAATTTTCCTCGTAAACTATAAAATCATATTTATACGCACACACAACCATGAGAAAAGAAAATTTGTCACCTTGGAGATAATCTAGTGTTGTCACCTTAAATTGTCCTTGTGTTCGAGGAGCAGAGTTAACCGAATGCTCTCGATAACAATTGGTACATATACTTCTCTCATTAAAGAAAAAAAGAAAAGAAATTGCCATTATATATACACAAATTGGGCTACATGGCTCAGTTATAGAGCCCAAACAAAAAATTCCATTCTATATTATTTAATAAATAAAACTAAATAAAATAATCGAAGTTAGAAACCTAGCCTTGAACCTTCTGTTCGTCCTCTTCACTCGAATTTCTTCGAAATACCTGCATAAAAATCCCTTACTTTGTATAATTCAGAATACTTAAAACAGCCATATTTCATTTATTTTTTTGTTTCAAACCTTCAATTTTCAATTTCGTTCTGAATTTGGCCGGAAAAACAAAAACCTGAAGATTTTGTTTGTTTGATGTATTTGCTTTTGGTCCACTCTTCGAGTAAGTAATTTACTTATTGGAATTTCATGATATCAATCTTAAGGTAATTTTTGAAGTTGGATTTGCTAACAATTTTTTGTTAGCAGATCAATTTTAAGGTGATTTTGGTAGCGACGATACTCAAAAACCGACTGGCAATGACATTTAGATATTCATTATTAACAAGAGCATCAAGGTATGTAATGAGTTTGTTGATTCTAGTCTGTTCAAATTCGGTCTTTTGCTGAAGCTCTCTACTGCAACTTTAGATTTTTTTATTTAATTTAATGATTTTGGAGGGATATTAGGCAATGGATATCAATTAACAATCTTTTTGGTTTCAATTGTTTTGTTTTCGAAGATTTCTCTCCCCTTTGCCTTTTGCTATTCATAAAATTGGTTTGACATTTGATATGTGAAACTATTCTAGATCATGACTTAGGACACTGGTAGATTGCTTGCATGTTTCATTAATTGAAGATTTCCGGGACGAAAATATCTCAATAATCTTTTGTTCTGTTCGATTGTGAATATGATGTTACATGGTGATGCGTATTGCTCTTTATGTGTGTATAACAATTGAGTTTATTTTTGTTCTCATCATTCCATAATGTTAGTAACAAACTACTTCTTTGTTAATACTGGTTAAGGTTAAATGCAAGAAGAGTGGCTTTCGACTTGCATGTCTTGAAATTGGCAAAAAGAACTTTATGCAGTGGTGGAGGTTCCAAGTTAGCTGGTGCTTCCATCGAGCAAGTTAGTACTGTAGTGAATTATGTATATAAGTACTATGTTATCCTTTTGATTCGTTACTCTGTTTCGGAGCTTCACTTTCAAGTGCTTTTTTTTGTACTTTCTCTCTTTACATTAGTTTCTTTGTTTTCTTCTAGCTGTTTTAACTCTATGCTTCATGTTCATGATAATGAGACCTTGTGATTCTATCATCTACCTTTTCTTCCCAGGAGCTTTGGTTTGTGATGCTTAAACTTTATAATTTAGACCAACTCTAAATCCGTTATTCTTTTGCTCGTGAAGTATAAAGGTTCTGTTAAATTGCTGCAGTAATGCACAAAAACAATACGGTCCTTCAGAGTTCAGACACTAAATGAACTTTTTTCATGAAGTTTGAAGGTTATGTTTGACAGAATAAGATAAGTAATATACTTAACTAGGGCAAGAGGATTTGCAGAACGCAGCTCTTGAGGACAGTACACTCTCAAAATATATCCAGAAAAGAATCGGCAAAGTGTATCCATATAGAAGATTGATTAATTCAGGAGATTCCAATGTTCTTGTATAGTCCTGAATATTCAGGAACCAAAAGTTTATTTTTCCTGATGTTCTGCACGATAGTTCGGCTAATGATGTTGTTACTGTTATACCTAGGGAGTTGCAGACAAACAAACATCTGAAAGTAATCTTCCTGTGCATGATATTGCTATTGTTGGAGGTGGTATGGTTGGCATGGCTCTGGCATGCTCTTTGGGTTAGTATAGTTTCTTATTACATTCTGAAACAACATTGTTAATGTTCTGTAGAATATTTTCTTTGAATATTTATCTCTATCGAGTTAAAATATTGAATATCTTATGCTCAAAAAGTTCAAAGAACCTCAAAATATGAGGCATAAAGCCTCAAAGTAACACAGGAGGAATTGCACCTACTCAATTTATGGCGTACGGATCGAAGGCTTCTTCTTCTTTTTTTTTTTTTTTTTTGTTTTTCTCGAAGGCTTCTTTAACTATGAATACTGAAATTTTTATTGCTTATTTTTACATGAAAAATTTGGCCTTTATACAGTTATCCAAATGGAGTAATAATAATATTCCTGAAATATGATTGCAGCAAACATGCCATTGACAAACCAACTAAATGTTGCCATCATCGATAGCAATCCAGCATTGCAAAGTGCTCAGTGTATCAAGAAAGAGAATCCTCCAGATCCGAGAGTTAGTACTGTCACCCCTGCAAGTATATCTCTCTTTAGAGGTACATTGTAAAATTTTGACCATTTCTACGTTGCTGTGTAAAGTAGTGGTTCAACCCTTTATTCTTGTTTTATAAGGGTACGTTCAAGTATTAGACCATCTGACGACATACTGGACAACCTAGAGCTCCTGGACAGGAGAACTCTAAACTTAAATACTTATTTTTAATTTATAGCATATTCCTTTTAACCTTTTTCCTTCTAAGTAATGACTCTTCTACTTTCAAACACTGAGGTTACTGAACCTTTTCATTGCCGACTTTGTCTGTGCTTATAACTGAAATATTTACAGTTATCATGAAAAGACATTAGCTCAAATGGATCGGAGCTACATTACTGTGTCTTTATACTTGAATACACTAAGCAGATTATTCTCTTTCAAAATAATTGGTCATCTATTCGTTTCAGATGTGGGTGCATGGAAATATGTGGAAGAGCATAGGCATGCCTACTTCGATAAGATGCAGGTACCACAATATTTGGAACCTTGTGAGTTTTGGGGTATAATGGTTTTGTACCAATTAGTATGAATGTCTTCTTTATAACTTTTTGCAGCTTCTTCCTTAATTATTGTAGCTTGCAACCACAATTACGATTAAACTTCCCCCAAAAAGGGAACATATAAATATAAAGTCGGCTGATTGTATTCGTTTAGCTGGCATTTATCTTAAGATAACAATGTTTAACTGTTATTGTTTCAATCCATGCTCTTGGAAAGAACCCAATTTTCTTTTGCTTGGAAAATCCAAATGTTCTTAAATTACTTGGTAGATATAAATAGACCCACAATTAGTTTTACAACAACTTAAATATGATTTTCTGTATCCTTGCAGGTTTGGGATTATACCGGTCTGGGCTATACAAGATACCATGCAAGAGACGTTAACAAAGAGGTTTTAGGGTAAGACTGAACGGTGCAATGTAACTCCTTTCTTAACCCTACACTTCCGTCTTGCATATAATACTTGTTCGGATCTAATGTAGGTGTGTAGTCGAGAATAAAGTGCTTCACAAATCTCTACTATCATGTCTACAGGTACTAAGATGCTAAAGTATTTATAATCTTGATATGAAGATTGTATTGAATATTACAATTTTCCGTTAATTTTACGCTCGTGACAGGATGCAGCTTCCCAGCACAAAATATATCCTCTCAGATTGAACTCAATGGCCTTGGAACCAGTCTCTTCTTCTAACCCTCACGGATCTCTAACGAAACTCGAACTGAGTGATGGGAATAGCTTGTATGCAAAATTATTGGTAAATTTGGTGTACACTCAAAATGTTAAAATGTTATACTCAACACCTGATAAAATAAGCATTAAAAATAAGCGTTGTCCTATCATGCTTTCATATCTTTTTCTCCATGGCTTTTACCTCAGGTCGGAGCGGATGGTTCCAAATCACGTGTCAAGGAGTTAGCCGGAATAAGCTCAACCGGATGGAAGTATTCTCAGAACGCAATTATATGCACCGTGGAGCATATGGAGGAAAATCGATGTGCTTGGCAAAGATTCCTCCCCAACGGTCCGATCGCCCTTCTCCCAATAGGCGACAAATTCAGCAACATCGTTTGGACAATGGACCCTGAAGAGTCATTAAATCGCAAATCGATGTCCGAGGTTGATTTCGTGAGAGAAGTAAATCGCACTATGGACAATGGCTATGGCCCACATCCAAAATCGCAATCTTTTGGGGGTTTCTCTTGGCTAACTCTACAGAAGCCACTATCGTCGTACGATTGCTTCGAAGTTCCTCCCAAAGTTACCAAATTAGCCTCGGAAAGGATGGTGTTCCCCTTGTCTCTGAGCCATGCAAACTCTTATGCTATGAAGCGCGTCGCGCTTATCGGCGATGCTGCGCACACGGTTCATCCTTTGGCCGGTCAAGGAGTTAACATGGGATTTGGGGATGCATTCTCTCTCTCAAAGGTTATTGCTGAAGGCATTGCAGTTGGATCTGATATTGGTGAGGTATGCTCATATTCTCTCTCATTTCCCTATCTAAAATTATCTCACTTATTTTCATTGTGTTCATGAGCTAATTGAGAGGGAAAAAACAAAAAACTGCTATTTATTCGTCTTTTTGCAAAAAATACCCCGTGTTCTTAATTTTTTTGCTCGAATACCCCCCTGCAAATTTAGCTCTTTAAATTTAACTGTATGTGAATTTCAAATACTTTTGACTCTTTTACTCCATTAGTTTGTTTGTAAATTTACATTTTGGACCTTCATTTACATAACTATAGTTTTTGGACATTTTAATGGAAAGAAACACACTTTCCGAGTTATTGAGATGAAGACACGGTTAAATTTTACACGGGAGGGGGTATTTTCTTGATTTTTTTTTGTGATGCATGGTAGTTTTATGCATTCTTAACCGGAAGTATAGTATTTTTTTGTCTTTTCCATGCTATTTGGGCTATTTTGTTTTTCCCGCAAAATGAAATACTGTGTAGTTTTATGCATTCTCAACGTATTTGTTTTTGTCTTTCTTTGAGCTCGTGCTCGGTGTTCTAAATGCCATACCGTTGGTTCTTTCAGGTGTCGTTGCTTAGACGATACGAGTCGGATCGGAAACCAGCGAACATGACAATGATGGCGATCTTGGATGGGTTTCAGAAGGCGTATTCTGTTGATTTTGGACCGTTAAACGTACTGCGTGCTGCTGCATTTCAAGGAGCCCAGTATTTTTCACCCTTGAAGAAAAACATCATCTCCTACGCTTCAGGTGGCCAGAGATTTCCACTTTTTTCCTGACCCTTAAAGCGTTGTATAGAGTTTAAATACTGGGATTAACCAAAGGCGACGTTTTAGACGACATAAGCCTACCGACGAATGATCCGTCGCTAGGACGTTCGCGGTAAAGCTCGAATGACGAACTTGTTTTTTATGTCAAAATTCTTATTTTTTAAGATTACATTACTCTTTTGTCTTGTAATTTGTGGTTTGTTTTTCAGATTGAGCCGTTCTAATATGAGTGAATCATTTTTTAAAAAAGTAAAAATTATGAAAATTAAATTAATTAAAAAAAATCAAATAATTTGTAGGAGTATTAAAATCTTAATAATTGCACACTTCTCCACATTATATGAAAAGTCGAATTGATATAACAGTGATAAAATTTCTTTATAACAAAAAACATTTGGGTTTTCTTGTACTTGATAGGTTGACAAAATAATTGGTTTTTCTTTTAATTGTCTACACTTCGGTACCAGCATGTTGCTCCACTCCATTGAATACTACGATGCCAAGTGGCAATAGCATAATTAAAACTTTATACTCCCTCCTATTTTTAATGTAAGATGTTTTATATTTTTAACATTTTGTAAAATGTATGATGTTTTATAATTTATTACCTTATTTACCCTTATTCATTTAATAATTTCTCTTTATTTCTTTGCTAGAATAGATTTTATGGTTTATCTCTTTCTCATTTATTCACCATAAGGTTAATTTAGGAATAATTTTTTTATTAAATAGTGTTCAAAATGGTAGAAAATCATACAATAAAAATAGGAGGGAGTATATTTCTTCTAGTTTTGTAGATCAGCGAGATTAGCCGTCGCTATTTCTTAATGGCTTCATCGATGTCATTTAAGACCTACATAATTTAATCCTGATGATATAGGTAAGGGAGTGCACGGGATGGGGGTATATACATAAATTTAATCCGAATATAAATTAACTTTATTTCAATCTCTATTTTTTTTTCCTATCCGAATGGAAAATACATGAACGGAATGGGTTTGTGAACCGAAACCAAATATTTTGGCTACCCTTAATATAGGTAATAGGTAGGGTTTTCTAAGGATTTAGGAGTGAGGTAATGTATAGGTTTTAATTTATTGCTTGCAATTAATTAAAGAGTTAGATATTTGAAGTAGACAAAAGCATTACGATATATCTCGACCCTATATATACCCTTCAACTTCCTTACTTTATACAACAATCAAAACACAATTGTCCCACTACAACACTCGACTTTATTTCCGCAACTTCCGGCGACTAAAAATGGTGAGTGTGGAGGAGATCCGCCGAGCTCGACGGGCCGAGGGTCCGGCTGCCATCTTGGCGATCGGCACCGCCGTGCCGCCAAATTGCGTCGACCAGAGTACTTTTTTGGATTATTACTTTCGTGTTACGAAGAGTGAACATAAGACCGACCTCAAACAAAAGTTTAAGCGTATTTGTAAGAATTATATTCCTTTTTTTTTTCTTCTCTAAATTCCATATATATATTGTTTTTGCTAAACCTTTTTTTTGCAAAAGTTAGTCAAATTTATTAGGAAAAAGTATCATTGTCATAAAAAAAATTTGACCTACTTTTAAGTTTTAATATGTGAATATAGTTCAAAGATGTAGGAGACATAAATTAGTCTTAAATTGTAACAAGATTTGAAAAGCAAATGAGAATTACATCTAACTAGCATATACTTCTAATAAATAGAATTGAATGAGTTCCACCAACGCTGTTAGATGTGAGCTAGAATCATGCGATTTGCACGCTATTGTAGAAAAACAAATTTACTCAATTTTCACCTCCACTCCAATAATAGTCTTAGGTTTCCATCAAAATGAAAGAATTGAATAAACGTTATATGCTTTTTCTTACCTCATAACATTTCATCCCTGCACCCTTTTGTTTGTATATGAAGTCATTAAAACGTGCTTGTGTGGAAAACAATAGCATGCAAATTATGCATTTATTTATATATTCTAATAATAATTCAGCAAATATTCCAAAGCAAGAAAAATAAAAAATTAATTAAAAAAAATCTTCTTTATTTGCAGGCGAAAATTCCACGATCAAGAAACGTTACATGCACCTAACGGAGGAGCTTCTTAACCAAAACCCTAACATCGCCGCCTACGCGGCGCCGTCGCTCGGCGCGCGGCAGGATATCGTGGTGGCGGCGGTGCCGAAGCTCGGCAAAGAGGCGGCGGAGAAAGCCATCAAAGAATGGGGACAGCCTAAATCCCAAATCACCCACCTCATCTTCTGCACCAGCAGCGGCGTCGATATGCCCGGCGCCGACCACCGCCTCACCGTCCTCCTCGGCCTCAGCCCCTCCGTCAACCGCTTCATGATCTACAACCAAGGCTGCTCCGCCGGTGGCACCGCCCTCCGCCTCGCCAAGGACCTGGCCGAGAACAACGCCGGAGCTAGGGTTTTGGCCGACTGCTCCGAGATCACCGCCGTCACCTTCCGCGGCCCGTCCGATATCCACCTCGATAATCTCGTCGGACATGCGTTGTTCGGAGACGGAGCCGGAGCGGTGATAGTAGGATCAGACCCGGCGGAAATGGAGCGGCCGATTTTTAAAATTTTATCCGCGGAGCAGAGGATTATTCCCCATAGCGAGGGCGGAATCGCCGGCCATCTCCGCGAAGCCGGATTAATCTTCCATATTAAGAAGGAAGTTCCCGGATTGATTTCGAAGAATATTGAAAATTGTTTGGAGGAAGTTTTCGATCAGTTTGGATTGGAATTCGATTTTTTGGATCGCGCATCCCGGAGGTCCGAAGATTTTGGATCAAGTGGAGGCGGAGTTGGGGCTAAACCCTAATAAACTCCGGCTATCGCGGAAGGTGTTAAGCGAATACGGCAACGTATGGAGCACAACCGTGTTTATTATTTTGGATGAGATGAGGAGGTTTTCGGCGGAGAAGGGGCGGAGCTCCACCGGAGAGGGGTTGGATTTAGGGGTTCTGTTCGGGTTCGGGCCGGGTCTCACGGTGGAGACGGTGGTGCTGCACAGCATGCCGATTGATTGAGACTGAATTTGGCATGCATAAAAATAAAAATCCAACCATCAATACATTATATACTTTGAAATTAAAATTAGGAAATGGATCATCTAATTATTATGATATTTGGACCGGATACTAAAAAAATTCGGAGCCTTTTATATGTCATAATCATTAGGTTATACAAATAAATTAGGATATTCATACTTTACTTTTTTCGTGTTGCATCTAGGGGATCAAGGATTTATACTTTGGAGGTTAAAGATTTATAATTTATGATTGTAGGGGTGGGAAAACACAATCGAGGGTAAAATAATAAATCTTGTAAAAGATAATTAAAATTTTATTGTAAATATATTTAATATGGAGATATACCATATATGATAACCATTGTTAATTCTAGAGGCCCAATAGCTCACTATACATCCACACTTATAATAATACACATACACATTTATTTCCATTCTCTTATTTATTCTCTCATTCTAACATGTTATCAGCACGACTATCTCTTAATTGACCTGAGAAAATCATGGCATGATTTTGATATCTTCGTTGGGGGAAAAGTGACTATCTATTAATTTTTTTTTGTTTTTTCAATTTGTTAATTCACGCGGCCTGCGTATGTAATTGGTTACGGTTAGTGCTTTGTTTTTCGATTAGATTTCCTCGATTAGAATTGCTTGTTTAGAGTTTTATATTGATGAATAAGACATGATATTATATTGTGATAGTTGGCACGAAATATATTGGAAAACCAATTTTTATTTGTCATGTTCACGTTCTTTAAAGAAAAAAAATATGAGTTTGGCCTATTTCATAGTGTATGACAGTGAACCGAATTTGTGATGTCATATTATACATTTGCTATGAAAAGTTTTTGGTGGATTCAAGAGATTAAACTTTTGTTGTTTTTGATGAATCTATATGTACTGATTACGGGAAACGTTTTTGATTTAATATTATAGTGCTCCCGAAGTACGACAAGTAATATTCCCGAAAGATATTAGATGCTCTTGAAGAGTATGTCAGATGACTCAATTTTTTTCAAGAAATAATAAGAGATCTCGTAGATCTCATAATCTATAAAAGAAAGTATGTTATATTTATATAATACTTAAATTGTTGCTCCAGCAATAGCACAATCTATATTCCTGAATAATAACAATTCAAACTTACTTATTGAAATGATTTAATTGTTGCTCTAGAAGTATAAATAGTACTTAAATTGTTGCTCCAGCAATATATAATACTTAAATTGTTGCTCCAACAATAACACAATCCATATTCATGAAGAATAGCATTTCAAACTTACTTATTGAAATGATTTAGTTATTGCTCCAGAAGTAGCACAATTTAATATTTTCTTGAAGAATATTACATACTTTTGAAGAGTTATTAATATTATATGTGTATTTACTATATACTTAAGTTTTTTTTCTTCACATTGTATAGTATTTATATCTATATATACATACAATCTTAATTTCTTGCTCCAGAAGTAACACACAAATTAATATTCATGAAGAATGTTACGTACTTTTGATGAGCAATTCATATAATGGTGAATCTTTGTTCTTGAATTGTTATTGAATTGTTGCTTTCGAAGTAGCACAATTAACTCTACAGGTTCTTGAAACAACTAAAACTTGTATTGAAATCATATATCACAACAACCTTACTTTAATTATTGCT
Source organism: Lavandula angustifolia (assembly GCA_028984105.1). Taxonomy (NCBI): domain Eukaryota; kingdom Viridiplantae; phylum Streptophyta; class Magnoliopsida; order Lamiales; family Lamiaceae; genus Lavandula; species Lavandula angustifolia. The sequence goes on along the minus strand of CM054816.1, from coordinate 11,474,786 downwards.
CCTGAAGTAACACAATTAATATTCTTGATGAAGAATATTACATGTTCCTAAAGAACAATGTATATTTACAGGTATGTTATAATTTAAAGTATTACCTAATTACATGGAGTGGTAGTAAAAGCTCATATATGCTTGACAACTGCATTTTTAATATCCTATTGTGGCTTAATTTCTTTTTAAGAATAGATGTGAGATCCGGTATATCTCAAAATTTGCAATTTATTGATTTCATTTATCTTGAATGAACTGAAGTTGAACTGTTGCTTTAGAAGTAGCACAATTACATTCCTTAAGAATGACCATATTGTGATAGAAACATTACTATCACATGTTTGTGAAAATGCCTCAAATATAGTATTTTTATATACTATTTAACTTTTGCTCCTGAAGTAACATCATTTGTTGGGTGATGATTCTGTCCTCAGCATAGTCTCACTTAGTGGGAAATGATTCTATCTTCTATACTGAACCATGCTCAGCAGCCTAGTGCTCTGATTGTTGAGAAGATTTGAAGATCCCAAAACCCTATCTGATTGGTGAACCATTCCGTTGTATTCGTTATTTGTCTCTGAGGTTTCAGACTCAGTAGACACTCTGCTCTGATCAAGGCGCTCAGTAGATTATCTGCCTTAACACCAGAAGTAGAAGACTCAGTGATCTTGGACTCGGCGGGAGCAAGATATCGAAAGAGTCGATGGACCCGGACTCGGCGGAGCGAGCCATCGAACTCGTAGCCGATCTTGAGAGACTTTCCTCGGCTATCTACCTACCGAATACGGGATCGGACTCAAGATCGGCGGCAGTCCGAAACTGTCAAATACTTTTGAAAGACAATCAGCATTGTCATATACGAGGAAGAGAGAAGTCAGCTTCAGTTTGCCTTGAAGTCTGTGCTGTCTCAACCACTCTATCCACCTCGACGAATAACAAGAACACACGTGTCTTCTCACCTGCTAAAGCTGCAGTCAACCCTTTACCTAAAAAGGTGGGAAAGTACACTGTTACCTACTTCAAAAGAGCCGTTTGCTACCAAAAGAGAGAGAGAAAGGAAGATCGTCTCCAACGGATCTTTTCCAATCTCTGCTCTATAAATAGAGGGACATTTCAAGAGAAAGAGAGAGAGAGAATGCGCATAAGCTTAACGACGAAAACAAACACAAGCATTCAAACGAGCTAGAACCAGAAAACCCTAAGTCTTCCGCAAGAACTTGAAGATCTATCTCCGGCGAAAGATTACCTTCTCAGCTCATAGGGAACCAAGCTAAACTGTTAGAAGAGCCTCTAGTATCCAAATCGACGATACACGAACCTAAAGCTTATTTCAACTGTTCGTCGATCTAGAAGCCACTCTCTCATTCCCTATCCCTCTAACCCTAAGCTCAACAGAATATACTTATAGCTTAGACGAAGGAGTTCATATTTGAACCCAATCTTTATTGTAAAAGGACTCCTTCATAGTTGGAGAAGTTTGTCAAACACTTTAGTTTGATGCCTTTGTAAATTGGGACTTGCTCAGTATAATCCCCAAGCCACGGCTTTGTCCTGTGCACAAGCTGACTGAGACTAACTCAGTATAATAAATAGCCTCCTGAACTTTTCGGGATAGTGGACGTAGGATCGATTGATATCCGAACCACTTTAAAAATCTGTGTCTTGTTATTGCTTTCTGATTACTGTTGCATTGATTTTACTGTTCATACTGAAAACCTACTTTAAAATCATACAACTGTCTCAGCATACTGAACTGTCTATTTACTGAACTGAGACTTGCTAAAACGGTTTTTCCACTCAACTGATTTGGGCCTACACTTTTCCACACCGCTGAACTCTACCTGTTTGATACTGAATTCTGACTCAGTCAGCTAGCAGATCTCAGTAGAGTCAGATTCTTTGCCTAACACGATTCAGAACAGTTATTTGGTCTGCTGAATTATTTCAGTACGGCACTTTCCTGAACAGGATTGTTCGTGTTCAAAGTTGAGAAAATTGGATTCAGGTGTATTCACCCCCCCCTCTACACCTGAACTTACTCTCGGGACCAACAATTGGTATCAGAGCAGGAGTTCTTTAAGACTCTCGTCGTTCTGAAACTGGTCTACTTGAACGGATCCGGAAAATCGTTTCTTCACTGCATATCACTCTACATTCATATCATTATTCTTCATGGCTGATATGTCAGGTATAAGGATGGTACCTATGTTCTCAGTAGAGAACTATGGGGTATGGCGGGTCAGGATGGAAGCACATCTGACCTCCCTCCACGATAGTATGACTGAAGTACTTGAGGAAGGGCCTATCGTTCCTATGATCGACAGCGTCGTGACTCAGGACCCAGCTGAAGGAGGAGGAATGGTGACTGGGAAGAAGATTCTCAAAGACAGAAGTCTCTTCACTCCTAGGAGAAGAAACTTCATAACTTAGACCGTGTCGCCAGAAACGCTATACTAACCACCTTAAGTGATTCGTATCTTAGCAGGGTTAAGGAATGCAAAACTGCAAAGGAGCTTTGGGACGCTCTAGCGCTACTGAGTCGGGGGACTCAGAAGATAAAAGCTAACAAACTAGCGCTGGAACTCCAAAAGCTGGAAAATTTGTCTCTCATGCCAGGTGACAAAATAGAAGATCTAAATGTCAGATTCACAAATCTGATGAACTCCATCAACGAGCTGGGAAAGACATTCAGCAACCGAGAGATGAATCTCAAGATACTGAGGGCACTGCCGGACGGACACTGGACACCTTTTGCCACTTTATTGCGTCATTCTGATTTAGATGTTGTCTCTCCTGACCATATCTTTTCAGAACTTCAGGCAGAAGAGTTTGAGTTCGACAGACCTCAACGAAAGCAAAAAGCTGAAGCTGACAAAACAATTGACCATGCCTTCAAAGCATCAGTCAGCGCAGCATCTCCAGCGACGAGCAAGACAACGAGTAAGACTGAACCTTCACTCAATGATCTACAAGAAGGAAGTCTCGGTCAGAAGTACGCGTTGCTCGCTGCGAAGTATCAGAAGGAGAAGGAGAGGCGCAGAAAACCGACTAAAGCATACCGAGACATAAAAGGTAAGTCAGATTATACACCAAAACACACTCCTGACTCACAATCTTCTGAATGCAGAAAGAAGGATGACTCAGCACCATCAAAGGATAGTGAAAGCAAAGAAGAAAGAGTCATCACTTGCTACAACTGCAAAAAGCCAGGACACTATCAATATGATTGTCCTGAGCTCAGTAGTGCTGAACGCGCAGCACGTAAGGCAAGGAGAGAGAAATTCGCCCAGAAAAGACAATCCTACATAGCCGGCGAAATCTCAGACGACTCAGAAGAAGTCGACTCCTTTATGGACTCATCTGACGATAGCTTTCATGGCCTTAGAGCTTGAAGCTGAAGAAACAACTGAAAAGTGCCTAATGGCAGGAGAAGAGGATGAGGTAAACTCTCATGAACCACTTAATTCCTCTTCACACCGCACACACGACACTTGTTTCGGGTGCAAATGGGAATTTGGACATCACGACCGCCTATGAAGAATTATTAGATGAACAAATTCAAATGAGTGCACGGCTCGGTAAGACTCTTCGAGAATTGGATACCCCGAAAGTGGAGAATCGAGAGACTTTCTCAGGAGAGTTAGGCCGCTACGAAGCCGAAGGACTTGTGTTGAGACTCAGGGAGGAGATAAACTCTCCGATGGCCAAGTCTCAGCATCAAGAAGATCGAATTTCGGTTTTGACCAATGACTTGACTCGAAAGATACTTGGGCGAGTCTGCGAAGCAAGAACTGTCAGGACTTCAGACCAAGCACGACATACTGAAAAAGAGTGATGATGTCTGGAAGAGCCTGATGACTGAGCGTTACATGGGCGCTGAAAAGAAGCTGGAGGCTATGCTTGCAAGCAACAAGCCCAAGCACTGTAAGGAAGGACTTGGCTTCAACCAGGAAGCTTCCTCATCTGCCCCCGTACACTCAGAAGTGCGTCTAACTGATAGGCTTGTTCGAGGGGAAACAATCAATACAAATGTTCTGAACCCCTCAGCAAAGAACAAACAAAATATGAAAGCACCTCATCCTCGCGCATCGGTATTCGACCGGAAGATCGGCACCAAGACACCCCGGTTCGGTCAAGGGGGAACTAGCAGAGTTAAGTGGGCTGATCAGTATGGACCACCTCAGTTGACACATCCAGCTCAGTATGGGTCATATTACTATGATCCTATAGTCAGAAGAGGTTCCAAGAGTAAGAAAAAGAAGAAAATCGCACAAAAGGCAAAGGTCAGCAGTCCACCAGCTCGAAGATCCGGACTCCCCGAACTCGAACGACCTAAGAAGTCGGCTTTGACCGATCCGGTGGTCAAGTATGTTGACTCAAGTGGAAAGAAACTGTGCGAAACCACCGGGGTTGTTAGACAGATTTGGGTTACTAAAACTAACATCTAAGGACCCAAAAACAAAATAAAGGGTACCTGAATATAATTCTATTTTGCAGGTGCACAAAGATCCTTGGTATGTGGACAGTGGATGCTCAAGACATATGACGTACCAAAGGAACCTACTGAAGAATTATATAGCTGAAGAAGGACCCAGAATCGAGTTTGGAGACAATGCAAAAGGCTATACAAGAGGATATGGAGCACTCGAGCATTGGGCGCCACGGTTCCCGAGTATCATATGTTGAAGGACTTCAACATAATCTTCTCTCTGTTAGTCAATTCTGTGATAACTCGAATAGAGTGATTTTTGACACTGGTTTCTGTGATGTCATTGATAAATCCACAGGGGAAATAGTGTTATCAGGTTCGCGTAAAAAGAATATATATGTAGCTGACTGGAACTCAGCAGAACCTGAAGCTTGTCTGTTGGCGAAGAACGACAACCGTACAAGATAGCTTTGGCATAGGAGACTCAGTCACCTCAACTTCAAAACGCTCAACAAACTAGCAAGGAACACTCTAGCAAGAGGACTGCCGAATGAAGTATTCAGCAAAGACACTCAGTGTCAAGCATGTCTGAAGGGAAAGCAAACAAGGAAACAAAATCCACCCGTTCCATCTCCTTCCACTGATGGAATCCTTCAGCTGCTACGATCAGAGGCAAGAAATATGCTTTAGTGGTCATAGATGACTACTCACGCTACACATGGGTCATATTCATTGCCAACAAGTTTGACGTCAAAACAGAGTTACCAACGCTTCTGAAAAAGCTCAGTGTCGAGAAGAACACCAAGATAATCAAAATTCGTTCTGACAGAGGAACCGAGTTCCTTAATTCCATGGTAGAGGAGTTCTGCAAAACCGAAGGGATTGAGCATGAGACATCTGCTGCGCGCACCCCTCAGCAGAACGGGGTTGCTGAACGAAAGAATCGCACACTCAAAGAAGCAGCAAGAACTCTACTCGTAGACTCAGGACTCCCAACCAAATTTTGGGCAGAAGCAACTGACACTGCATGCTATACTCAGAACCGATCTCTACTGACAAAGCAGCATAAGATAACACCATATGAACTATGGAACGGCAGGAAGCCCTCTTTATCTTATTTCCATATCTTTGGTTGTTCGTGCTTTATTCACAATAATGGGAAAGATCAGCTGAAGACTTTTGATAGCAAGTCAGATCAGGGAGTTTTCTTAGGATACTCTCGGGTCAGCAAAGCTTTCAGAGTATTCAACTATCGGACCACTTGCGTGGAAGAAAGCCCTCGTGTTGTTTTTAATGAGTTTGCTACTGAAGACAGGAGCAATAACTCTAAGTCTGAATCTGAGGACATCAGTACACAGTTACAGGATCTGAACCTAAAAGACAAACCTGAAAGGATCCAGCTTTGTTGGGATGATGATTCAGATGAAGAAACTGAGGATAAGCCTACTGAATCTGAACCAGCAACGCAAGTAGCTGAACAGATTGACTCTCCTGAACGCAGTCACTCCCAGGTAACTCAGGTCGATGAAGAAACCTTAGAGGTAACTGAGACCACTACTGAGAATAACAACTCAGGGGGAACATCTATTAATGTTCCTGAGCTGAATGCCCTTGAACCTGGAAACTCAGTAGATCACACTCTCATTACTGAATTGCTTCAATCTCAGAATAGTACAACTGAAATGCCTAACTCACCTACTATCTGTGTTGATCAAATTTTAGATGAAGAGTTGAAACATCGTAGATCGTGGCTAGATGCTCACACTCCTGATCTAATCATTGGAGATCCTTCAGCAAAAGTCAAGACAAGATCCAGATTCTGTCAAGGAGAAAGCGCATTATATTCCTGCTTCTTGTCTTCTAAAGAGCCTCAGTCGATTGAGGATGCACTTAAAGATGCTGACTGGATCATAGCTATGCAGGAGGAGCTGAATCAGTTCACGAGAAACGAAGTTTGGGAGCTTGTTGACATACCCCGGCATCAACACGTCATTGGAACAAAATGGGTCTTCAAGAACAAGCGAGATGAAAACAACGTTATAGTAAGGAACAAAGCAAGGCTCGTGGCGAAAGGCTACTATCAAGCTGAGGGAATAGATTTCGATGAGACATTCGCTCCAGTTGCAAGATTGGAGGCAATCAGACTATTCCTAGCCTACGCAACACATCAAAGATTCAGAGTCTATCAAATGGATGTGAAGTCTGCGTTCCTAAACGGCGTACTGAAAGAAGAAGTCTATGTAGAACAACCGCCCGGCTTTCAGCAGGGACATCAGGTTTATAGACTCAGAAAGGCTCTATATGGGTTAAAACAAGCACCTAGGGCTTGGTACGATACCCTGTCAGAGTTTCTTCTTCAGAAAGGTTTTCAGAAAGGCACAGTAGATCGCACGCTGTTCAGCATTCGACTGGAAGACGACTTATTACTCGTGCAGATCTATGTAGACGACATTATCTTCGGATCAAAGAACATCGTCATGTGTCAGCAGTTTGAAAAAATGATGAAGGACAAGTTCGAGATGTCAATGATGGGTGAAATGAACTATTTCCTTGGCTTTCAAGTCAAACAATCTGAAAAGGGAACGTTCATTAACCAAGGCAAATACACTCGAGACCTCATCAAAAGATTCGGTTGCACATCCGGCAAACCTATCAAGATCCCGATGAACACGAATATGAAAATCGACCTTGATAAAGAGGGAGTATCAGTAGACCAAACTGAATTTCGTGCAATAATTGGTTTCTTATTATATCTAACAGCTACTCGTCCTGACATAACTTATGCTATAGGTGTCTGCGCTCGATTTCAGGCGAATCCTAAGCAGAGCCACATGGACTCAGCAAAGAAGATTCTCCGCTACCTCAGAGGCACACCTGACATAGGTTTATGGTATCCAGCTGATGATAATATTGAACTAACTGGCTATTCTGATGCTGACTATGCAGGATGTAGAATTGACCGAAAATCAACTTCAGGAACTTGTCAGTTCCTAGGCAGTAAGCTGATCTCATGGTTTTCAAAGAAGCAGCACTCAGTAGCCACGTCAACTACTGAAGCTGAATACATGGCTGCCGGAAGTTGTTGCACCCAAATCCTTTGGCCGAGACAACGGCTAAGAGACTATGACGTCATTCGGAATGAAGTGCCGATATTCTGCGGCGATGCACTCGTGCTATTGCAATCACTCAAAACCCTGTACTACACACGAGATGCAAGCACGTGGACATTAGGCATCACTTCATTCGTGACCATAAGGAAAAGAAGGATATCAGGATGGAAAAGATCCATACTGACAAACAAAGGGCTGATATTCTGACCAAGCCTCTAGCTGAATCCAGATTCAAAGAACTTTCAGTAGAACTAGGTCTGCTGGACCCTACTGACCCCAGTCAGTAAGAGTCTTCAAGAGAGGACCATTTCAGTAAGGGGGAATGCTCACTCTCAGTACTGAGTATAACCAGTACGTAGAGAATCAGCAACCATCTACATGAGGTATTAGCTGACTACTATGTTCAGCTGACAGGTTTGCGTATCTCTACTCAGTAGTAACTAATAGAACAGTATTCTGCACTTATAATTCAGATTCAACAAGGTATTAATTATCTTAAAATTTGTCATTTAATGAAAATGACTCTCATTTAATGCACGACATTCTATGCATAAGTATGCTGAATTCTGCCACGCATTTAATGCATGTCATCTCATAGTTACTACTTAGGCAAATTACAACTGGCTTTGACTTAGGCGGCTACTGTGATCATTACCTTTTTTTAATATCCAATCTTAACCGTCCATATCATAAAGCAGATTTAAATTTTGCCTTTGATCGAAAACCGTTCACCTTCACGTTAGATATATATTTTCGATCATATCTTAGAAACCGCCATTACCGCACTTAAAATCCTCTGCATCCGAAAATTCTGAGATCATTTCTTGCAATCCCCTCTTGCATATCCTTTCAGAATCTCAATCTCTCTTTCGGTATGCTTATTACAACTGCTACACAAATTAATTTTCTTTTTCAGAATCGCTATACAAACTGTTTTATTTAAATCGATACTGATAAATGCTAGTGTAACAGGTACAATGGCAAGTAAAAATGTTTCGGTGTCTGCTCCAGTTAACATGCAAGAAATCCTGGACAAGGACCGTGTTTGGTTCGAGCCAACCATGGAGTTCGATGCCTGTGATCTCGATTATATGGACGAGATCTTCTCAGCTCTTAGAGAGTCAGGGCTTGAAAATTTTCTTTCAAGGAAGCCGACATACTTCCTCCCGAGGCAGGTGGCCGAAGTTTATCTTAACTCTGACTCAGTAGGCGGGGACATAATCGAAAGATTCGTCGTTCACAAGATCAAGGATGCTTCTCCGATACTGAAGCAAATATCAATCAAGGAGGCGCTAAAGAGAAGTTTTGATCTGCCTTCTGAAGGAGCCAGTACTGTGGGGTACAATGATGATCTTGTAGATGACTACTTGACAATATTCTGTGGAAAGCCCACGACCTTCAGAGCTGCTTTTCCTAAAAACAACATGCTTTGCCTCGATCTGAGCTTTGGCTTATATTGTGACGCGCCTGCGACCGGCCCAAGCGAGCTCATTCGATCAAGTATCGAGGCTCAAGATCCAGCTCATGATGGCCATATATGATAGAGCTCAGATCAATTGGACGGAGTTCTTTATCCGTGAATTCATGGCTCGGGCGGCCAAATTCGACAAGGCCTCTTACACGCCGAGTGTAAAGGGCAAGCTTCTTTATGGATCAAGCTGTCCATAATGATAGAGGATGTCTGCGGATCTCGAACCAATAACCTACAATGACAAGGAGTATTTTAATGTGAAGATGGTCGATTCCACAACAAGATCGCTTGCTCTTCGGCGGATCGGGTCGGGTCCCTCAGCCGTAACTCGGCGAGACTAAGCCTCGGCGAGGCTACACCCTCGAAGAAGAGAACACCTCCAAGCAAAAACTCCAAAGGCACCAGCTAAGAAACCGAGGAAATCCATTCCGGACGTGCCTACCGAACCCGAGGTCTCTCCCGAAGTTCCCGTTGCTCGAGCTACTCAAGCAACCTATTCGGCCTCGGCGGCGATAGATGAGTCGAATCATCCGAGAAGACTCAATCGGTGGAGAAGGCCGTCTCCACCGAGGAACCCGTAGAAGTGGAACAAGGGGATGCTACGAAGCACATAGCGAAGAGATTCGGCGTCTTGACAGCCCCCTCTCGGTTCTACCACTCAACAAGTGTGCCTCTCGCTGAGACTCGAGCGTCTCCCATAGACTTGGAGTCCGAGACAAAGATCTCGAAGAAGAGACAATTGGGATGGAAGCTTTAGTGATCGTATCCGAGCATCCCGAGAGATTCTTCAACGGATTCCGAGCTTGCCGACTACTCGATTTGTTGCTCATTGCAAAATCGGCAAGGCTCCACATGTTGCTTGCGATTTCGGGAGTGGCCCCATCTACAACGTCTAGTACTCCACTACTCCCGCCAGCCAGCCTTCATGAAGAAGAATTGAAGTTGAGGGAGCAAATAGGCTACTACGAGCCACGCCGACCTCGGCACCATGGAGAACCCGAGGGCTGCTATGCTGGTAATGATACATGACAGTGCGCTAGCAACCGGCTCAAGACTCCTCGGATGGATCAGACCACGATGGTCAAGATCCACCCAGTGATTCAGGGCCTGGAAAGCCTGATGAGGGAAATCCCGGGACAAGGATACACATGCTACTCGAACAAGCTCAACCTCCACTCCGTATCCTTGGACTCGCGAAGTCCATGGCCGGTGCTTCGTCCTCGACGAGCCCGCTAAGCTCTTCCTGGAGTCGACTTACGAAGCAGCGCCCAGCCCAACTACCAAGAGATCTCGATCCGTAGCAAAAGCTCTCATCGCTCAGGGAATCCAGAATCGAGCTCTTGTGAAGGCCGTCCACAAGGTGTGGAAACAGACTACGCTAGCCACAACCACTGAGCTACAGGGGCTGAAAACATCAGTATCAAAATCAGCCGCCCCTGTTGTCTCTGCAATTGTATCCGAAGCTTTTGGCTAAGCGAGCGAAGCAATTTGATGATCAGCTCAGAATCATTCAGGAAGGACAAGCCAAACTTCTCAAAGCATTCAAGGCTTCAATGTCCACTCATACTGAGTCCTTCACTGAACAAGCCCAGGCTACGGAAATCGGACTTGACAACATTCAACTGGTCGTGGAGGATAAGATTTCTGAGAAGCTGACAGAATTCAAGGCACCAGCTGACCTCTCCCATAAGCAATACTCGGAGGAACTGACTAATGAGAGGAATGAGCTGCACTTGGCACTGATAAAGATCCATGACAGACTGGATGAACTGTCCGCTGTCTACAAACGCCTAGACAAGAAGGTACTCGTCCTTACCCCGGCTGTAATTGATGATGCCAAAAAGGGGGAAGGAAAAGAGAAGAGTACTGAGAAGCCGACCCCTACCAAAACTGTTGCCAAATTACTTAAGGGGATAGCTTCACTGAGATCTGAGAAAAAGACCAAGTCCGTGACTGAGATAAGCAGGACTCAGACTCAGACTCAGACTGAGGGTAAGGCCCAGGGTGTCTTAGCTGCGAACACAACTGAGACTGGCCCAAGTGGCTCAGGAACCCAGGCTACTCATGCAACCCAGACTCCGACTGATATTATCAAGGAGGTTGCAGAGTATGCTGAGCAGGAAGAGTCAGAAGAGGAAGAGGCTCCTCTCCCTCCACCTGTTCAGGGAAAAGGCAAGAAAGTGCTGACTCTCCCAACCCCTCCAGCCAAGAAAACGAAGAGATACATTTTAGCTGAGGAGGAGGCTCAAATTGCGGTGATGAGAAGGCGGCAAGGGAGATTGCTTGAAACGTAAGCCGCTAATAAACCAAAGTCTAAGCCTCGTCAAAGGAAAGACAAAATCTCCGGCCTCGAGGAGGAAGAAAGCCTGCTAGGATACCTCCAAGGAAACTGATTATCGAGGATGAAGAAGATAGGGAGAAAGAGAAGGAGCAAAAGCAAAGAAAGCAATCGAGAAGCGTGGTACGTCAAAAGAAAAATCAAGTACCCATGCTGAATCTGAAGACATTCCTCAGAAAGCCACTGAAGCCCAAGATGATGAGATTGAGGCCATATTCGACCAAATGAATAGATACTTATACAGAGGCGAAGAGGCTAGACAAGTTCAGGCTGCCAAAGACAGAATCTGGGAGGCAGACCTTGAAGCACTGAGGAAAAGGACTGAGGAAGAGGCCATGCTGAGAGTACCTTCAAAAGCTGATATTCCTTATCGATACAGAAGGTTCAGGAAGCCAGCTGATCTGAAATCGTACAGATGACCAAAGACAGACAATTGGATACCTGCTCAATTTACTCGGAGATGGGAATCTTCAAAGATAGAGTTCATCAAGCGCAATTATTTCTAGAGGTTCTGGCCCAACATGACTAAGGCTGATGCCTACACAGAATGGATGATGATAATTGAACCTGGTCTATACATATACTTGCATAAAGCCGTATCTGAAGGTATAGAAGTCAGTGTTCCGGAGCCCAGAATCATACCTCCACCTAGAAGAAATGATGACTCAATCCACTTTGGGTTAATAGAAGCTGAAGTGAAGTATGCTGCATCAAAAAGAGAACTGGACGAAGATGAGCCAGCAGACTTTGCTGCATACTTGAAGCTGAGGAAGAACACATACCGGATGTATGGAGTGCCACTGCCAGAGACGCAATCTCAAGGATTCATGGACAGATTTGTAATTGTACTGGTCTTAAGGGCTCCTAGGCTTAGTTCTGATCTTCCTAGCTTAGCAAGATTTGTAATTGTACTGGTCTGAATCACTCATATATACAAATCTGATTTTGGCTCTGACAACCACTTGTTGTCTATCCAGCCGTGTTTGTATTATGCTTTAACACTCAAAATCACTGAAGTGATTACTGACTCACACACTCACTACTATTTACTTTCTTGTCAGTTTATTACTTTGTTAGATTCTGCTAGTCTAGTTTCTATGTAATGGGGGAAATTGTGTTTTTCCCTGTTTTCTCAGTAGTCTAGAACTGTTGGAACAACTCCACTGATCTTACCTGTAATATTGTAAGGGGCTCTGTTTCTGTTTGTTTAGTGTTAGCATAGATGATAGGTTTTGGCATCATCAAATAGGGGGAAATTGTTGGGTGATGATTCTGTCCTCAGCATAGTCTCACTTAGTGGGAAATGATTCTATCTTCTATACTGAACCATGCTCAGCAGCCTAGTGCTCTGATTGTTGAGAAGATTTGAAGATCCCAAAACCCTATCTGATTGGTGAACCATTCCGTTGTATTCGTTATTTGTCTCTGAGGTTTCAGACTCAGTAGACACTCTGCTCTGATCAAGGCGCTCAGTAGATTATCCGCCTTAACACCGAAGTAGAAGACTCGGTGATACAGGACTCGGCGGGAGCAAAGATATGCGAAAGAGTCAGTGGAACTGGACTCAGCAGGAGCAGTTCACTGAACTCAGAGCTGATCTTCAGTAGACTTTCCTCAGCTATCTACCTACTGAATACGGGATCAAACTCAGCATCGGTAGACAGTCAGAACTGTCAAATACTTTTGAAAGACAATCAGCATTGTCATATACGAGGAAGAGAGAAGTCAGCTTCAGTTTGCCTTGAAGTCTGTGCTGTCTCAACCACTCTATCCACCTCGACGAATAACAAGAACACACGTGTCTTCTCACCTGCTAAAGCTGCAGTCAACCCTTTACCTAAAAAGGTGGGAAAGTACACTGTTACCTACTTCAAAAGAGCCGTTTGCTACCAAAAGAGAGAGAGAAAGGAAGATCGTCTCCAACGGATCTTTTCCAATCTCTGCTCTATAAATAGAGGGACATTTCAAGAGAAAGAGAGAGAGAGAATGCGCATAAGCTTAACGACGAAAACAAACACAAGCATTCAAACGAGCTAGAACCAGAAAATCCTAAGTCTTCCGCAAGAACTTGAAGATCTATCTCCGGCGAAAGACTACCTTCTCAGCTCATAGGGAACCAAGCTAAACTGTTAGAAGAGCCTCTAGTATCCAAATCGACGATACACAAACTAAAGCTTATTTCAGCTGTTCGTCGATCTAGAAGCCACTCTCTCATTCCCTATCCCTCTAACCCTAAGCTCAACAGAATATACTTATAGCTTAGACGAAGGAATCCTCATTGTAAAAGGACTCCTTCATAGTTGGAGAAGTTTGTCAAACACTTTAGTTTGATACCTTTGTAAACTGGGACTTGCTCAGTATAATCCCCAAGCCACGGCTTTGTCCTGTGCACAAGCTGACTGAGACTAACTCAGTATAATAAATAGCCTCCTGAACTTTTCGGGATAGTGGACGTAGGATCGATTGATATCCGAACCACTTTAAAAATCTGTGTCTTGTTATTGCTTTCTGATTACTGTTGCATTGATTTTACTGTTCATACTGAAAACCTACTTTAAAATCATACAACTGTCTCAGCATACTGAACTGTCTATTTACTGAACTGAGACTTGCTAAAACGGTTTTTCCACTCAACTGATTTGGGCCTACACTTTTCCGCACCGCTGAACTCTACCTGTTTGATACTGAATTCTGACTCAGTCAGCTAGCAGATCTCAGTAGAGTCAGATTCTTTGCCTAACATGACTCAGAACAGTTATTCGGTTTGCTGAATTATTTCAGTACGACACTTTCCTGAACAGGACTGTTCGTGTTCAAAGTTGAGAAAATTGGATTCATGTGTATTCACCCCCCCTTCTACACCTGAACTCACTCTCGGGACCAACATCATTTATATTCCAAAAGAATAGTAAACGCTCTCAAATTGCAACTCGTATTTTCGATGATATTTATTATTCATGAATGTAAAACATTATTTATGTCTCGTTGACATTAATCCACTCTTGATATGATGTTCATCTGTAAGGGGCATGGGGGAGACAATAATAGAATGAAATGAAGCATCCCAGCAGAATTGCGTAAATATATTAATTGCTTGTCCTCCTTAAAGCTCGATACGAGCAGATACATCTTAAACTGCAAGATTTTAAAATCTGGTGCATCAAAATTATTGAAAGCTCCAGAAGAGCATGTGTCATTCTATCAAACAATACGAAATCAATTATTGAGTTTACCCTTTACTCTAGTAAGTGTAGAAGGAACTTACTAAGTTTTAAGGATATCCACTGCAATGGATACCATATTGAAATAAAATAGTGATTCTTTTGTATTTAGCCGGAAGCAAACAAAAGAAAACTTATCACATTACCACCTTGAATGTATTATACATTCAAAAAAACAAGTGAGACAAAACATGTCATGAACCGGAAGTTCAAAAGAGCTTTATGCTTTGACATGATAGTTTTGGACATCTGCGAGCAACTATGATGCGTAGCATAGTTAAAAATTCATATGAGGGCAATATAGAGATCCTGGAGAATCTTTTAATAAATGAGTTTACACGAATGCTTGCTTTCCAGAAGAAAATGTAGCACTACTAGTTAAAATAATAAAGTGTTCAATTCCCTCAAGAAGACTTTTCTTGATAAAGCTAAAGAGTTTAATAAAACTCCAAGTTCCTCCTGAAGAGGATTTAAAATTATATAGCTTTGTGATTGAGATTAAACACTTAGTTACTCATGCCCATACTCAAAATAGTATTTTTTATCTTTATAAAAATGAGTCTCACTTGAAAATTGTTATTATGATGAAATGATATTTCCAAGATGAAGTAATCAATGTGAAATCTACATCCAAAAAGCACAAGGAAAAACTAGTCACATTTGGATTCCCGAAGTAATCAATGTGAACAAGAAGTCGAAATATTTACTTGCAAAAGATTGCAAACGAACTTCTTGATGCTTTTGTATACATTTGCTGCAAATAGCCCCGCAATGATTATTGTCCCTAAAGAACGTGTAAATATGGCAGCAAATGAATTTAAATTTCGTTAAAAATATGGTCGACCAATTGGTTCTAAAATAAGTTTTATGCCTAAGAAACAGGGGTACAAATATGAACCAAACAATGACTAAAATGATTATCAATCAAATGAAAGTTCTTGAAGAACTACAAGCTTATGAAAATAATAAGATCTCAGCATATTGGAGAGATCAAATATCGTCGTGGACGCATGACGATACATTCACCTTTAATATGACCCTAGAAATGATAAAAGAGGATCATCAACGATGATCTATTAGAGATTGTCAAGATAAAAATAATTGGCCAAAGAGGAACGGAATCATACAAGGTGAATTAATATTCACTAGAAAGCCGAAAATATTTAGACCTGTAGTTCCAAAATCCGGAAAGTATATCTCCGAAGGATACAAATGTGTCTTTGTTAGAAAGAGGAATGAACAATTACGAGATATATGGCAATACTCGTAACACAATGTTTCTCTTAAAGACCGAGAATTAATTATGTACTCTCCCATAATGGACGCCATCATATTTTAGAGTTTGATTAATCTACTTATGTCACAAAGACTTGATATGCGCCTTATGGATGTAGTAAATATCTATCTATCTATATGATTTACTAAATAGTGACATAAATATGAAGATCCTTGAAGGACTTGCTCAAAACATGTAAGTCAAAAATATATTTTCAATTAGACTGCAAAAGTCATTGTAAGGCTGAAATAGTACAATCTTATATGATATAATAAGAACGACGAGTATCCCTTGACAGAAGGGTACAAGAATGATGACTTTAGTTTGATTGGAACTCCTGAAGAGCATAATACTTATATATATACTCTGTCCAAATGACTTACATAGAGCAACTAATTATGGATTATTTAATTCATTGATAATCCAATTCACATCATTGTTGGCATTATGAGGAGATATAAAATATAAATGATAGAATGCCGCAAATATCTCGTTTGGTTAATTATTTAGATTCACGCACTATGAATTAGAAGTTCATCGAATTATTTAGTGCAAAAGTGACTAAAATCTCATATACCTGTTGTATATGCACCATTAAAGAACTGAAACTCTTATTAGACAAAATAAATCAATTGATTCTCACTGATGCCAGAAGCGTGAGAGATTTATTGGTGCTAAAAAATAAGAAGTCCGTGGAATAAAAAATTAGAACACATCACTCCAAATTCCTCCTGAAGAGGATATGTGAAACATTATATACAAAATTACTTGAGGAAATCAACTCATGCCTAAAGATGTATTTAGAATCGAAAGACTTAGGTTGAACTAATAATTGCCTCGACCTGCAGATCGAGCATCTCCCTGATGGAGTTACGCTAGTCGACCTACCTGAAAGGTCTTTAAAGAGATTTTATTATTTTGTATCCACATAGCTACCTAATGGCTGCTTCAATCACTTGACATAGATGGAGACTCATTTAGACCTACATAAGATAATAAAGATATTTTAGGACCAGAAGTTCCTTACTTATGTTCAAATTTGAAATGGTATTGACCATCATGTGTTATCTTCAAGACAAACATGATATTGGTCTATTTTTTCTTCTATGGCATCTTGTGCCGAGGATTCTTCTCCTGATCCTCCAACAACCCCTGAGATAAGAGGAACAATTTGTTGTTCTTGCTGAGCATTATCTCCTTTCCCCCTTATCCTTCTGTATCCTCCACATTCTCAGCTCTTATCTCTTCAGCTTTACTTTCTTTACACACTGATTCCCCTTTTTGGCATCATCAAGCTTGGAAATAAGGGTGGAGATGATAGTTACATTGGTCTGAAGATTTTCTACTTCGAGCTGAACTGTTCCAACTCTAGCTTCCACATCAGAGACTGCATCAGTATATTTTCCCCATTTACTGTCATGAGCAGTTCTGATAGTCTTTAGTAGTTCAGACTTGGAATTGTTAATCTTTTTGAGATAGTCTTCCACTAGATCGAGCATTGTGTTGTTCAATCAGTGCCTTAGAGACACTGTCTGATATGAATTTGTTGCGTTCTTCATTGGCTGTCTTGAGCTCAGTTATAGCAGAAGTCAGCATCTCAGTAAATGAGTTTGCTTGAGCTTCGAGGAGTTACCGAAATTGCGTTGATAAGTCAGTATTTTTCGCCTCTAATGCCTTGGAGAGGTCTGACCCTCTGTACTTCAGTGGTTAAGGTCTTCAGCTTCTCAATTTGAGCTTTTGTGTACTGGGACCACTTGATATGGACATCTTTGGCCAGAAGCTTGTTCTTGTATCCCTGTCTCTTCAGTCCTTTGTTGAACGACTTATCTGAGACATCAGGTATGTCTTCATCTTGGTAGCTCGATTCACTGAGTCTCTCCTCAGTTGTTGTGATTTGCCGCCTCGAGGAAGAAGTAGGGTCAACAATGATGACACCAGTTGAAGGAGGTGGAGGTGGTGCATCATCGTGATCACTAGGAGATCTTCCCTCAGCAGATCCTCCATGTTCTGCATCCTTGGGTGCTGAGTCCTTGTCAACTTCATCATCATCCTTGTGAGTCGGTGGCAGAGTTTGAACATCAGTGCCACTCTTCTCACTTAGAAGAAATAACATGATGGCTCTCAAATCATCCATAGAGCCAATATTTGTAGGCTCTCCATAGCCAATTTCTTCTTGCAACTGCTGCTCTTTGGACATTAGAGTATGAATAGTCCTAATCTGCATCGTCTCTTCAAGAAGATTCGAAGCGAGGAACCTCAGACGCATCTGTACTCTCGCCCGAATTACGATATCAACTAGATCAGGATGATCTAGTATTTCTAAAATCTGTTCGGCGATCTCATTAACTGATGTGTTCTTCGCCCTAAGAATAGTTTCAGATAGAGTTTCTTCAGTCTGTGAGACTGTAGTTTGCTGAACGTTTAATCTGATAAGGTGTTCAAACCGAGTTTCTTCTGAATCTATTCTTTTTTCCTTCAGAGTGGCATCCTCCTTGCCAGATTATGAATCCTGAATGTCAATGTGTTGTATGACAACAATAGGAGTGTCATCTTTCTTAGCCAATTTCCTCTTCTTCGTGGCTTTCTCTGGACGTGTTGTCTGAGTGGCTGGTGCTGAACACTTATCGACCACGCCATGTTCAATAAACTTTTTCGCTTCAGTCTTATTCTAAAACTTGATAGACTTTGGATCGAAGAATTTGTGATCGGCGAAGGCAACATTGCCGACACATGCATCTTCACTAAGTATAAAGACTATACTCCCATACATTAACTTTCCGATAGGTGAAAGGGTCAGATGACATTGAATTCATGCATGAAGTATTGTACCCAGTTCACTTTGACCCGATCAACTATCACCATCATCAACTAAATTTTGAGTTTTGATAGTTGGTCAAAAGAGCCATCAGAGCTCGTAAGCATGAGAGAAACTATGTACGCGAGCCCCCGGTACTATTGTAGCAGTTTGTTCTTGGCAAAAGTTGCCTTGAACTTGATGTCCTTTGCTCCACTGAATCGATGAAGGTACATATCTATCTTAGTCTCCTTATATCCGATAGGCGAAATGCCTTCGTTCGATAAGTCAAAGCTTTCAATCAGGTGCTCTTCAACATCTAGCGAAGCAGTCTTCTGGGTCTAGGTGTTTGGAGAAACTTCTGCTGATAGGAAATGTTAGAAATATCCTTGATGTTGTTAGCTTCACGTCGCAATGGACAAATCTTCGTTGATAGGCTGTATGTACGGAATCTCACACTTCCGGAAGGCTATGACTGGTTCTAACCAGACTCAGTTGTTGGCCAATATCTCTTCCATGTCAGTCGGGAGAAGGACAGTGTTATCAGAAGAACTCACCATAGATGATATTCTGCAAAACAAATGTTAGAACTTGAAAATATAGTAAGTTAGTAGATGCAGAATAGGAATTATGGCTTCTCTGATCTGTCTGGCCTCAGCTGTATGATCTAGTCCTCTTTCACTGCTATCCCATAATTCCTTCATCTCAGCTTCCTGTCTTTTTGACAATTTAGTTGTAGAGATAAGCTGTACATCTGAGTCGCTTGGCTCAGCTGATTTAGACTTGGGAAATCCAGGCTTCTCAGCTTGTTTGGACTTAGTTGGAGTCTTTGCCGCAGACCTGGTTTGCCTAGGCTGTACTGATCGAGTTCTGGTAGAAACTAGAGTACGGATCAGTACACTTTTCTTAGCCTTGGTCTTCTTGGCATCTTCCATTTCAAGCTCACGCGCAAGCTGTTCGTTACAAGCTATCTGCTCTTCGCGTGTTTTGAATTTTAACTTCATTGGAGGAGAGGGAGAGGGAGAGCAGGAGCTTTGCCTTTAGCTTTAGCTTTGGTTGTTGCTGCTGCTGACTTCAGTAGAGGCTCTTCTTCAGGTAGAGCTTCAAGGTACTGAGCCACTTCAATGATAGCCTCATCAGCAGGCTCTCCTGAGCTTCTTTACCCTTTTCTTCCCCCGTGCTTGCTGCTGCTGTGCTGGGACCTGCCTCTTCAGATTTTAAGAGTGTCAGTAGTTGTGTAGATCTATTACTTTCCCCCCTGGCATCATCTATTATAGTTGCCAAGGTAGTGACTTTGTTGTTCAGCCCCTCGATAGATGTTCTGATAGAGTCGAGATAGGCTGCAACATCGCCAGCTGCGTCTGTATACGAAGTCCATCTTTTGTCCTGCTCTGAATTTATGGCTTCTAGTAGAGCAGACTTAGATGCTTCGATACGCTTGAGATATGTCTCCACAAAATCAACTAGGACTGCTTAAACGGGTATAGGGTATTCGGTTAATAACCGTACCCGTACCCATACCATAGGGGTATCGGATACCCGATTAACCGAAAATCGGTTAATCGGGTATATATCGGGTATCAATTTTTGGAAGACAACGGGTATGGGTAAATAACCGATACCCGTTCGGTTAACCCGATACATACCCGAATTGAGAGACAAGGTTAACAAGAAAGTCGAAAATATCAGTGTCCATCACAGCAGAAGCCACGTTTTCCTTCTGCATTGTCCTCCTCTTCCCTTGCAGCGTCATCTCCCACGCCCTTTTCGTCAACTCCTCGATGAACATCTCGCAAGCCTTGGAGAACACGATCGGTGCCTCCCCCGATATCATCTTCACGTCGTCGCTCGACTTCTTCATGATCTTCTTGATTCTTGCCAGCGGCAGCGAATGAGGCCGGTCTTCCCCGATATCCCTCCGGACAGCAGGTTAGAATACGTGCCCGATTGCCGCATTTTCTAACGACGACGTTCTGATGAAGGGCTTGAATTAGGGTTAGAGATGGGGAGGGTGATCAAGAATGTATTGCAGATGTGCAAAACAATATCCAATTTTTCTATAACCCTCCAAACACAAACATCTCAAAACTGAAAAAATACACATGTGATTGAATTAGAGATATTAATACCTCACTGGCGACAAAAGAAACTAAAGATGCCAGTAAGTCAGTGTAACAACGAAGAAGAAAAAATCTACTCTCGCGCATAAGGTTAATTTCGGTTAACCTGATAACTGACCCGATCGGGTACCGGGTTAACCGATAACCGATCAGGTATAGGTACGGGTATATAAAATTTTGGGTTTTTCGGGTACGGATAACCGATTTTCAGTTACGGTTAACCCGTACCCGTACCGATTAACACCCCTAGAATCAACGGCTTCCTTCCAGATCTGTGTACATGCAGCATGTTGTTCTACAAGTGCCTTAGCGATACTTTCAGTAGCGAGCTTATGTCGCTCCTCTACTATCTTCAGGACCCGATCTGTTGCAGCCATTTCCTGAGAGAATGTCTTGGCCTGATTCTGCAAGATGATCTGAAACTGAGTCGTCAGATCGGTCCTTTGTGCCTCAAGTGCTTTTGTGAGGATCGCTTCAACATTTACTTCAGTAGGAGTGCTGATCATCTACACTTCAGCAGATAAGCTACCCAACGTCTTGGTCTGAGCCTTTGTGAATTGGCTCCACTTGGTGTTTACGTCTGCCGCGAGGAGACGGTTCTTGTGACCCTGACGTTTGATACACTTATTAATGGACACCATTTTCAGATCCCTGATCTCAATAGCCTGGTATCGCAATTGATGCTTCGACTGAGATTGAGATGGCGTAGGAATGACTGCGCCTGATTCAGGAGGAGGTGGTGGCGAGTCGTCCTTGGGAGATTGTCCCTCAGCAGATCCTCCCTGGTCTGCATCATAGGGTGGTGAGTCTGGGTGCGAGTCAGACTGAGAGGGCTGATCAGATTGCCCCTTCTGACTCAGGAGCATCAGCATGGCGGCTCGAAGATCCTCCATTGAGGAAATATCAACTGGCTCGCCGTACCCGATCTCCTCTCTGAGCGTCTGCTCGTCTTTAGCCAACTCAGAGCCTGTCCTTAGGTGGATCGTATCTTCCAGCAGATCCCATTCCAGGAATCTCAAACGCATCTGCACCCTCGCTCTGACAGCTATATCCACGAGATCAGCATGATCCAAGATCTCGGGGATTTCATCAGCGACTTCCTCAGTAGCTCTGCTCTAAGCTAGCAGAACTAAGGTAGGAATAGAGGAGGAGGAGTCAGTAGGTGGGATATCAGCTTCATCTAGAGGGTCCGACTGTGTCTCCTCACTGAGAATCCTCTTAACTTTCTCTCTCAGAGTCGCATCCTCTTGACCCGACTCTGAGTCCTGAACTGAGATAGGCTCAGGAATTACTTCAGCAACTTCAGGCTTTTTTAGCGTTTTCCTCTTTTTCTGCTGAATTTGATGAGGAGCCAGAGAGATTTCCAGTGGACGCTTATCGTGTAGTCCCCGTCCAGTGGACTTATCTGCTACTGCTGTACTGGCGAATTTGATATTCTTCTTGTCAATGAAGTGCATGTCAGCGAAGGCCACATTTCTCGGATAGTGATCTTTAATCAATATGGACACCTTGGTCCCATATAATAACTTGCCCTTCAGGATTAAGTGCATGAAAGTTTTATCTTCTCCGTAGACAAACTTCTGAGTCTGGGCTTTGAATTCTAATACGAAGAATTCTGTCCAGTTCACCTGAACGCCATCAACTATGGCCATCATGATTTGTAGCCTGATCCTAGATAGTTGATTGTAGGATCCAGATGAACTAGTGAGGATGTGGTTGACGATATATGCCAGTCCTCGATATTCAGGGAGCAGCTGATTCTTGGGGAATGCTGCTTTGAATATAATGTACTTCTTACCACTGAACATCGATAGGTACTTATTGATAGACGTTTCTTTGTACCCTATCAGAGAGATACCGGTATTGGGAAGCTGAAAACTGCGTTGAAGGCAGTCGGCAATATCAAGTTCAGCAATCTCTGCTACCCAACCTTTGTTACTCCTTTCTTGCTAGAAATTGATGCAAGAAACTTCCTGACCATCTTCTCCTTCGTGGATGTTGAGGAAGAATTCAGCAATCTGCCTCATAAAGCAGTGAATGGGAGCCCTAGTCAGAACGGATTCGAGGTCAGACGATTGGAGAAGATTGAAAATCTGGTCCATGCACTCCACTCCACAGGATCGGAACACGAGTACCGGCTTGAACCGTACTCACTTACTGTGGATAATGTCCTCCATATCGGACGGGATCACAACAACTTTCTCGAAAAAGGATGCCATTGCTATGGGTATAAACTGAATCTGCAAAACAAGTGTTAGCACTTGAAAATAGAGTAAGTTAGTATATAATAGAAATAATTTTTAGAGAGATTTACCGAAGGAAATGTGCTTGATCGTAATAGATTTCTAAGCAAAGAAGGTCGCAGAGCACAAGTCGATCGTTAATGGCAAGTTCGAGATACACACAAGGATATATATCAAACTGAATATGAACGGTTTTTCCTTGTGTGGCTGAGATTAATCAGTTTTAAAAAGGTGGAGACTCATATTAAATGTTATAAGAGGTTATGATTACTGGCCGCCTATAATCTTGACCTACTTATCTCTATCACTTAATAGGTAAGGTGAAATAACATGCATTTAATGCGCCGCAGTCAGATTATGGAATGTCATGCGTTTAATGAGAACGATATGCTTACTGATATATGATGAACATTAATGGCGGGAAATAAATGTTATATCATGTTGATCACTAAATACTGAATAGATAGTCATAACATGTCAGCTGAACATAGTAGTCAATTGATACCACTGTGAAGACGCTGAGTATTTCAGCAGTACTCTGAGTTTTTTCCCCCTCACTCAGTACCCTCTGAATCGTCTTACTGAATTGAAGCAATAGGATCTAGTAGACCTAGTTCTACTAAGAGATCGTTGAATCTGGTCTCAACTAGAGGTTTGGTCAGGATATCAACTCGTTCCTTATTAGTGTGGATCTTTTCCATTCTGATATCCTTCTTCTCGACATGATCTCTGATGAAGTGATGCCTTATGTCCACGTGCTTGCATCGAGTATGTAGAACATGATTCTGTGTGATTGCAATTGCACTGGTACTGTCACAGTAGACAGGTACTTCATCTTGATGAATGTCGTAGTCTCTCAACTGTTGTTGATGCCACAATATCTGTGCGCAACAACTTCCGGCAGCCATGTATTCAGCTGTAGTAGTGGATGTAGCTACTGAGTGCTGTTTCTTGGAGAACCAAGATATGAGCTTACTGCCGAGGAACTGACAAGTTCCTGAGGTAGACATTCTGTCGATTCGACATCCTGCATAATCAGCATCAGAATAACCTGTCAGTTCAAGATTATCATTAGCAGGATACCATAATCCAACATCAGGTGTTGCCTTCAGATAACGAAGAATTTTCTTTGCTGAATCTAGATGGCTCCATTTGAGATTCGCCTGAAATCTCGCACATACACCTACAACATAAGTTATATCTGGTCTGCTGACTGTTAGGTATAATAATGAACATATAATAGCACGATAATCAGTTGATTTTACAGATACACCCTCTTTATCATGATCAATCTTGAGATTGGTATTCATGGGTATCTTCACTGATTTGCTGGACTCGCAGCCGAATTTCTTGATGAGATCTCTTGTATACTTAGCTTGATTGATGAATATTCCCTTCTTGGATTGTTTAACTTGAAGTCCAATGAAATAAGTCATCTCTCCCATCATCGACATTTTGAATTTCTCTTTCATCATATGTTCAAATTTCTGACACATAGTCAGGTTCCTAGATCCAAAGATGATGTCGTCTACATAGATCTGCACCAGTAGGATGTTAGCTTCTGACTTGATACTAAATAGGGTACGATCTACTGTTCCTTTCGGAAAACCTTTATGAAGTAGAAAGTCTGATAGAGTATCGTACCAAGCCCTGAATGCTCGTTTTAACCCATATAGTGCTTTCTTAAGTCTGTAAACCTAATGAACCTGCTGAAAGCCGGACGATTGTTCAATGTAGACTTCTTCCTTCAGTACACCATTCAGGAAAGCTGACTTCACATCCATCTGATAGACTGTGAACTGTTGATGTGTTGCATATGCTAGGAATAGACGAATGACTTCCAATCTTGCAACTGGAGCGAACGTTTCGTCGAAGTCTATCCCTTCTGCTTGACAATATCCTTTGGCAACAAGTCTAGCTTTATTCCTGACGATGGCGTTGTTTTCATCTCGCTTGTTTTCGAAGACCCACTTCGTTCCTATCACATGCTGATGTCTAGTTCTTTCTACAAGCGTCCATACGTCGTTTTTGGTAAACTGGTTGAGCTCTTCTTGCATAGCAGTAATCCAGTCATCATTATTCAGCGCATCCTCAATTGTCTGAGGCTCTTCAGTAGCCAAGAAGCAGGAGTATAAGACACTTTCTCCCTGACAGAATCTGGATCTTGTCTTGACACTAGCTGAAGGATCTTCGATTATTAGATCTGAGCTATGAGCATCTAACCATGAACGATGACATCTTGTTACTTCATCTAAAATTGATTCTACACAGATAGTAGGAGTGTTAGGAATTTCAGTTGTACTATTTTGTAATTGAAGCAATTCAGTAGCAAGATCAGGTTCTGCTGAGTCACCAGATTCAGGGGTATTCAGATTAAGAACATTAGTAGTTCCCCCTGAGTTGTTGTTCTCAATAGAGGTTTCAGTTACCACTGGGGTTTCTTCATCGACCTGAATAACCTGAGATTGATTCTGTTCACTAGAATCAATCTCCTCAGCTACATTGCTTGTTGGTTGATTCCGAATTTCATCATCTGAATCATCATCCCAACAATGTCGGATCTTATCAATGTTATCTTTTAAGCTTAGATCATGTAGCTTACTCCTGACCTCTTCAGCTTCTTGCTGAGAGTTCGACTTCCTGTCCTTAGAAGTAAATTCAACAAATACAACATGAGGGCTTTTCTCCACGCAAAGGGTCGGTAGTTAAAGACCCTGAAAGCTTTGCTGACCCTGAAGTATCCTAAGAAAACTCCTTGCTCTAACATGCTATCAATGACCTTTAACTGGTCCTTTCTGTTATTGTGGATAAAACATGAACAACAAAAAACATGAAAATGAGAGATAGAAGGAGTTCTCCCTTTCCATAATCGTATGGTGTCTTCATATGCATCTGAGTCAGTAGAGATCTGTTCTGAGTGTAACAGGCAGTGTCAGTAGCTTTTGCCCAGAACTTCAATGGTAGACCTGAGTCTGCGAGTAATGTTCTTGTTGCTTCTTTCAGTGTTTTGTTTTTCCTTTTAGTAAGACCATTCTGCTGAGGCGTACGTACCGTTGAGGTCTCGTGTTGAATGCCTTCAGCTTCGCAGTAGTCCTTCATCATTGAGTTCAGAAACTCTGTTCCACGGTCTGAGCGTATCCTATGAATCATGATATCCTTCTCGACACTTAGCCGTTTCGGCAGTTCAAATTTGACGTCAGATTTATTGACGATGAAAATCACCTATGTATATCTTGAATATTCATCAACGACTACAAGAGCATATTTCTTTCCTCTGATCATCACTAGATTGACTGGCCCAAAGAGATCCATGTGAAGTAGTTGAAGTATCCCATCTGTGGAAGGTGACGGGATATGCGGATTGCTTGACTTTGTTTGCTTCCCCTTCAAGCATGCCTCACAGTTCTTGTGTCTTTTGAAAACTTCGTTGGGCAGTCCTCTGACTTTAGCATTCCTTGCTAGCCTGTTCATAATCTTGAAGTTCAGATGACTCATTCGTCTGTGCCACAGCCATGCTGTTCTGTCATCTGACTTCGTGTGTGCTAGCAGGCAAGCTTCAGGTTCGGCGGTATTCCATTCAGCATAATAGATATTTCTTTGATGTGACCCTGATAACACAGTTTTTCCTGTAGATTTATCAAGAACATTACAATTCAATGTATTTTGCTTCAATCACGACGAACGCATCATCATCATCTAATGATTCCATGAAAAGTTCTGCGTCGCTTGAGCAGTCGGATAACTCTCCAGCTATGTTAGCTTGCCTCTTTCTGACAAATTTATCACGCCGGGCTTGCCGTTCAGCTCGTTTAGCTGCTGAGAGTTCTGAACATTCGTACTGGTAATGTCCTTGCTTCTTGCAGTTGTTGCATACTGAGCTTCTGACTTCCCTTTTAGGTGTATCGGTATGTCCAGTGGGAGCGGCTTCAGTATTCCTGCATTCAGGCAGAGATTTAGATTCACTTTTTGAGTGACTTTTATCTCTCTTACCTTGATAGTTAGAAGATTTCTTCATCTTCATTCTCCAGAATTTGTCCTTCTCCTTTTGGTATATCAGCACAAGGTAGGGGTAATCAATCCATAGTGACGGGAATCTAGGCACCCAGTTGATCGAAGCAGGACAGGAAAGGTCCCGAGCATACTTCTCAGCCAAGTTGTCAGCAAATGGTATTGTTACTGAGCTTCCAGCTGACTGACTTGTGCTTGAGTGACTTGCTCCGGGTGTGCTAACTGATGCCTTATAAGCGTGATCCATTGGCACTTCAGTCTCAGCACCGGGGGTATGTGGGAGATTGAACTCGAACTCCTCTGCCTTTAATTATGAAAATATATAATCAGGAGTAACAGAGTTCATGTTAGTTCTCCTTAAGCATGTAGCAAAAGAGTACCACTTGGGCCTGCTAAGAGCCCGTAGAATCTTGGTGTTGGTCTCCTTAGTGCTGAATGTTCTCCCCAGTCCGTTGATGATGTTGATTTGATTAGTGAATCTGACACTAAAATCATCAATAGATTCTCTAGGAAGCATAGCGAATACTTCAAGTTTCTGCAACTCTAACTCCAGTTTGTTTTCTTTAATTTGTGGAGTTACTTGGCTCAGCACAGCTAGGGCATCCCATAGCTCCTTAGCTATCTTGCATTTGTGCACCCTGCCAAGATACGAGTCACTAAGAGTTATTAGTATCGCATTTCGTGCGACTCGGTCGAGGTTGTGCAACTTCCTCTCTTCAGGTGTGGAGAGGCTCTTGTCTTTGGGGATATTCGGGCCGGTTCTGGCACCTGCTGCTCCTACTACAATTTTGACACTGTCGGTCATAGGAACAATAGGGCCTTTCTCTAGAACATCGACCATGCTGTCATGCAGCGATGTAAGATGAGCCTCCATCCTCACCCGTCATACCACATAGTTTTCTGCCGAAAACATGGGTATTGTCATAATACCTGAAAAATCAGACATGCTGAAGAATATGGTATAGGATGCTATGAAGAGATGCAAGTGCAGAGAAAATAGTTTTCAGGATCTGTTCGAGTTTAGACTAGTAAACAGATAACGATGATCTAGAAGAACACTACTCTGATACAAATTGTTGGTCCAGAGACGTGCTTCAGGTGTAAGGGGGGGGGTGAATACACCTGGTACAAATTCAAACTCAGAACGTGAAAGTCAGCTTTAGCTGAAGGTTGCTACTGAACTTTGTTAGTTAGCCAAATATGCTTTCTCGATCGCGTGGGCAGAAAATTCTCCTACTGAGTACAGTCCTACTGACTTATGTCAGTGAACAGTAGTTCAGTACAAGAGTTGTGTGCGGAAGTGTAGGCCCTTAAAATAAACGTCTCAGTTGAAAACCCCTTTTTATGCTTGTTTGATTAAAACTTAGTTGGATGCTGAATGAACAGTTAAATTAATGCAATAGTTAAAATCAACGCAACGATTTTTAAAGTGGTTCGGACACACAGGGTCCTACGTCTACTGTCCTGAACTGAGCAGGAGTTCTTGTATTAATTATATTGAGCAAGACTCAGTTGATCTGTTCACGTGACATATTCTAACTTGTTTGCTTATACTGAGCAAGCCTCAGTCAATCTGTACGCAAGACATATATCTACTTATAGTCGTAGTGACTATACAATTCTTAACCGTTTAAGGTTAGATTTTCTCCAACTAGGAAGGAGTTCTTACAAATAAGAACAGTTCAAAAGATACGAACTCCTTCGAGGTTCTAAGCTATTGATTTTACAATAAGCACGCTTAGATAGAGAAAGGGAATAATAATTCTATAGAGAGAAGAACTAAAAAGATTCTAAGTTTAAGAGCAAGTTCTTCGCTTGAATGTTGCTTGTAATTTCGCTAGAGTGTTTGAGCTTCGATCGCTTTGGTTCCCGGTACGTAGTCTTTCTGGATGAAGACTCTTATATATCTATAGTCTTCGATTTATGAATAGATCCGTTAGAGAGAGTCTAGACACGTGTCGAATAAGACAAGAAAAACGGCCACAAATAATTTGAACGTTGAGTAGAGGCACTGTAGAGATTTCCTCTTTTTCCGGCTAGGAGCAACTTTATGGCAGAGCAGGTAAGACGCTGTCAACTCCTTATTGGTCGAGGTCTATGAGAGTTGGTGAGGCTCATTCAAACTCAAAGTATGATGAGTTGACTTCCTCTGAATCCTCGGACCTTCACCTGATAGTCCTCTATCGACATTCGTCTGCTTCAGTCGCTGACACGATTTCCTTTGCAGATTCAGTTGGTGATTGACAGACCAACTGACTTCCTCGATACTGAGGTCTTCGGCTGAGTGCAAAATCTTCTACTGAATCCACATCTACTGAACTCTAGCCTACTGAATTCCAACAGCTGAACTCATCTAAGCTATTACAATATCAAAGACCCATCATTCAGCTAGAGGTTTTAGGATCTTTAAATCTTATCATATGTACTCATCCCAACAATATGTTACGTGGATATTATGTTACACAATAAAAATAAGTTTTGTGAATATTATCGTATTTGTTTATGCATAAACCCCAACAATTTTATGCATAGACTGACAATATTGTATAAATTATTACATTATAAAATAAAATATTAAAATTAATAATTTCCATTCATTTGTGTTATTTTCCCAATTTAATATTTATTAATATAATGGTATACTACTTTTGCCCTTTTTTAAACTTTTGAATTAATAAAATTTAAAAAATAAATTAATTATACACCATAGATCAAATGAAGATCTATAATCTTCAAATGTTCTTAGTTTTTATATAAGGGATGGTTTTTAGTAGAATCATACCCTACATAAAATGTTTAACGGTGCTATAAGTTGAAACTAATTAGATTTGCTAATTCTTCCTTCCTTAGCTAATTCTTCTTCGAAGTGCTCGTATAGTTCTAGAAGAGCTTTACAGAATGGCTTGACATATTCGGGAAGTCTTGTCATATCTTCAATATTCCACCTGAAAAATTTGTAATCAAATCAAGAAGTTGTACTATTCTTAATTACATAAGAAATGGGTATGAATAATAAGTTTTACTTCTCAATTGCTTCTGTAAAAACATCAAGTTCTTCATCGTACCATAAGCATCATAAGTGTCATCGATTATGAAAGTCATCGCGATGGTTTTAGTAAGCATAACACAGGCACGAGAATACTGTAGCTCGTGGTATACTCCCATAGCCCAAAAGAAACACTCCACCACTCTACTATCTCTTGCATAGGGAAGTTTTGCCACTAGATCCAAATCTTTCCACCACCTACAACATCAAATTTCTTGAATAAATTTCTCAAGGACTTTTCAACTCGCACCATACTATTAAAGTTTAATATTTTTAGTAATATATTACCTCGAGACTTCATGAAGCTCCTCCTTATGCATCATTTGCAATAGATTATAGTCCAATTTGGAAAACCTCAAGAGGGATTCATCCTTCTCTTCATATTCTTCATACAAGGAGATAAAGTTACGAGCTTCGATTCTCGGATTTCCCAAGTGTAATGGCTGCACAGGAGCATGCTCAACTTGTTTTCTAAGGGGTGATTCTAGGTTTGGCGCTATTAATTCTAGACTGGCGGTAGTAAAATCGAGTGCTTCGTCTAATATGCTTTCTCCACGTGTTCTCAAATAAGAAGCTTCATATAAACTCAACAACCCTTGGCATCCTCCTTAAGGCCTTTAATATGATTTGGCCTTCCCTGAATTTACCGTTATTTTTTTTTGTGTTATGTGTGTGCGTGCGCTCGCATAATTGCATAATCTTCCTAATGAACCTGGTGAGTGGATGCAATCTAGATAGGCCTGCAGACCAACCTTCCCTTAATTGGCTAACAAGGAAAGAGATAGCCCTGGGGATTGCAAGGGATCTTGCTTATTTGCATGATGAATGTGAAAAGAGAATCATTCACGGCGACATCAAAGCTGCAAATATATATTGTTGAATGAGGACTTTAAACCAGTTATTGCAAACTTCGGCTTAGCTATAATCACTAATGTTTTCAGGGATGTAGTAAGCGGAACAATGGGTCATATACCTCCTGAGTACACTAATCATCACGTATGTTCGGAAAAAAACTGGTGTTTTTGGTTATGGGGCTTTTCTTCTTGAGCTCATCACAGGACAACGAGTTTATGAGTTGACTCAGCTTGCCGATGATGAAGGCATATGGTTATTGGATTGGGTGAGTCTTGTCTTTCTAACTTGTTCCATGTGCACCTGTTCTTGTCTTCTAATAGAGTTGGTATGCATAGCTAGAATGATTTTATTTACTATTAAGTGATTTTATACATGGGATTTCCAACTTAATATCTTAGGTTACGATAAATTGTGAGGAGAAACAATGGAAGATAATGGCTGATCCAGATTGTGGAGTAGTTGAGTGTAATGGCTCTACTCTGCTCTCAGGACAGTCCAGAGGGACGTCCGAAGATGTCGGAATTTGTCATATTGCGTCCGGAATGGGATTGATGAACAAAGCAATGATGTGGGGCACCAAAACCTTCTCAGGTTCTGTGTAGCCATCTTGGTTGCCCTTGTTAATGACATTTATCATGCGTGTAAGATTCAGAATTTGCATTAGAGCGTCCTTCGAATAAGGGGATGAAATCAAACACTCTTCATTCATATCCTTCCATGCATGGGTGGCTATTTCAAAAAACTTAGTCACAACTTCTTCTTTTGTTGCGTTATTGTCCATGTAAGATTCGGTGCCTGTAGTCTGACCCCTATTCTTCTCAATCTGAAATTGATAGTAAAGATTATGGAAAGAGTTAAAGCATTCATGCACTTTGCCTTCTGAATTATCAAAATATGCAATTGGTCTCCTAGACTATTAGATCTATGTGCTTTGTCCACTTAACTATGAAAAATTGCAACTTCTTGAAGTAAAGTAAAATCTTGGCAAGATTTTCGGCCACACGTGCAAGATGAGGGGTAATCCTGTTCTGAATTATTAGTTATGTGCGATTTGCCCATGCACTACTATTAGTTATGTGATAATCCAAAATGATATTAACCCATAGTCAATGGGACAAATTGCACAATTTTCATAAATCAGAGGGCATAGGTGCAGAAAGTCAATAATCCAGCGAGTAAATTGCATATTCTATAGTTTAGGAGACAAAATGTACAAATTAAGCTGAATAGTTTAGGGGGTTTAGTGCTTTCAACCGTTACCGAAATTATGCATAATATAAATTATTGAGGTGCTTTATAATTGTAAATTTACCATACCTCATGAGTAGCTACATCACCAAAGAGTCGACCTACTAGAAGTCCGGCTACAAGCATTTTAGGTTTCTTGCTTAGCCATTCTCAGTCTTCTTTAACTGCGGATTCCACCCCTAACAATGATGATGTTGTTAGGGAACAATAACCGTTAGTGATGTGCCTGCCCGTTCTTTCGGTATTCATTGAAGGATGGTAAATATCTTTGTGTAAACCACTTTGCCTCAATATTGTAGCTCCGTACTAATTCTTTAAGCTATATACCCAACATCAAACACAATTGACTTGCATTAATCTATATTCACAATAGATAGATATATGGTTCTTAAATCGACAAAATACTAATTCGAAGACAATGAAATCATACGGTTTCTCGCCATAGTACACGGTGAATGATCTTCCTTTCTTAGCTAATTCTTCTTCAAATTGCTCGTACAATTCCAAAACAAATTTATACAATGGTTTCATGTACTCGGGGAGTCTTTTAATCTCTTTAATATTCCACCTGAAAAAATAAAAATATTATCATTATTTGTGATCAAAGTTATATAGTAGTATTTCTTAAATCTACTAATAGTTTAACCTCTGAATTGCTTGGACAAAAATATCGAGTTCTTCAGTAGTACCATAAGCATCATAAGTGTCATCTATGAGGGAGATCATAGTGATGCTTTTACTGAGAATAATACGAACACGAGAATATTGCGGCTCGTGGTATGCTCCGAGTGCCCAAAAGTAATAAGAAAGTTTAGTGATTAGGGCCAACTCTTTCCACCACCTACAACATCAAATTTATATGAATTTAGATTTTCTATGTGATAAGATTATCAAAGATAACATCACTAATATTTTTTTGACGGAAAATTTGATGCTAAGGGTAGGAGTAGGACCACACCACAGCTCTCCTCCCCTAGCATCAACGAAACCTGGTCTTTAATTACCTCGAGATTTCCCTGCCATTTGCAAAAGATTATAGTCCAATTTGGCAAACCTCAAGAGGGATTCATTCTTGCCTTCATATTCTTCATAGATGGAGATGAAGAAATGGGCTTCCACTCTTGGACATCCAAAGTGTAAGGAACTTGTTTCCTAAGAGGTGATTCGAAGTGTGGTGCTATCAATTTGAGAATGGCGGTAGTAAATTCGAGCGCTTCATCAAGTATGGTTTCTCCACGTGTCCTCAGATAAGAAGCTTCATACAGACTCAACAAACCCTTGGCATCATTCCTAACGCCTTCATGGAATTTGCCATTTTCATCCACCCATCTACTGAAAATGTCTGAAAAATTCAACAAAGTAAATTAAAATCAATCTTTACATGATCGGTTGAAAAGAAGAAAAAAAAAAAAAAAACAAGTATGCACACACACACACACACACGCATAAATGTATACCGGAAGATATAACGGTGGCCATGCTGGCGAAATAATCGGAAATGAGCCGCAACACTGCACAAATCGTAGGCCTCATCGTTATAATACGTATTCAGATTGAAAAATTGGTGCAATTTTTCTTCAATCTCATCTTTGAAGTGATACGACACGCCTAAACGTTCAATCATGTCGATTAAATTCATCGTGTCAACCATTTTACTCCCGGGAGCAGTTATCATACCCCTCACTTCCTCCTTCAACACTTCAACACTCTTGGAGTATTATGCACAAACAGTAAATAACACATTTTTTTTAATATAAAAGTATATACAAATTACAAATTGCATGCACAAACTTCGGCATCATAGTTATATAGGATGAATTGATCGCCCCGCAAGCTGGGAGAGAAATTGGCATCAGGGGATGGGCCGTTGAATTTCTTGAGCTATTTCTGTATGATAGATAATTTTTTCTGCTCAAGATTGTAAACGATGAGGTGAAATTAAAGCACAAAGTGTTGTGAATAATGTTGTCCTAAATTTATATATTTATAGTACGGAAGAAGCCTAGACATCGATCAAGATCTACCAAATTGTAGTAATATATTATTTGGACAAGTACTATAATAAATAATGTGTGTCTAATTGTCAACACCACGAGTACATTGGATTTATGCAAAAGGACAGGTGATTAAACCCGCGAATCTTGCTCAAAATCTTCGATTAGCATATAATTTAACAACTCAAATTTAGTGCGAAAAGTATTCTTTCCATCCCATTCCATTATTGATCTCATTTCTTTTTGACACGAAAATTAAAAAAAATATTTATTATCTGTATAGTAGTAGAAAGTTGTGGGCTCAACTAGATGTATTAGAATATTATTTAAATTTAAAAAGGAAATGAGACTAATAAACAACTTGAAAATAAATACATGACCAATGAAATAGGACGAATGGAGTAATAATTGTTGGTTACTAAACTATATTAGTATTAATATTTGTACAGTCAAGTTTAATATTTGCACACTCCAGTTTCCTAGGCGTTGTTTGTTAAAAAGAGGTAAGCACGCTTTTTTGTGTATAATATGGAAAGAAACAACCGGCCAGTTATGTAGTAATTTCCGTCTCACTTGAAATGATACATTTTTTTGTTAGTGCGAGAATTAAGAAAATAGTGCTATATGATATAAGACTGTTTGACTTATTAGTAGTTAAATGTGGTCCATGGAATCTTTGCCATTTTCAAAAACATATCATTTATAGTGGAACATCCTGATAAGAAAAACATGTCATTTATAGTGGGACGGTAAAAATATTATATAACAAATGATTAGGCTCAATGAGATAATTGTGAAACTATCTATGCATTGTAATGAATATATTTGTTTCTTACAGACTGTAATTAGGATACTTCTCAAGTTTTTATTAATGTTTTCCATTCATCATCCATTGACAATTTCATTAATTACAATTAAATTCTAAATTGATAAAAAACTCATTATAAAAATTAACCTTCTCAAAATTCATGAGTCACGAGGGTCCACACTATCAAGAATTGTTTATGTATATATATCCGCTTAAAATTATGATGCAATCATTTTCTAATTCACAATCTTAGAAAAAAAAGAAATCAATTTTCAATTTATATCGATTACATGCTGAAATAGTGAGATTCGATACGATATATTGTGTGTATATTATAAGAGTCTTATACTTTACATATTAACAAAAAATAGAATAAAACTTGTCCACTCACAATTAGGGAGAGTGAGAGGCGCTTAGTTATATATATATATGATAAGAGTATACAACTTATTTAAGAATACGAGAGAACATTTTTTTAATGTTTTCCAGAAAAACAAACACAACAAGGTTTCGTACACTTTCACATAAACAAAGTATAATTTTTTACTTTTCCCTGTAGTTTTTTCTGTTCTAAGTTTGGAAATAAGAGGTGAAATTAAAGCACAGAGTAACTAATTGTGTCATGAAACATGTTGTCCTAGATTTGTATATTTATACTCCATCCGTCCCAAATATATATGTCTATTTTTTTTTTGTCTATCCCAAATCTATATGCTATTAGCAATTTTTTTGTATGCAATTAAATCTTTCACCAACTTTAATAGATTTAATTAATATGATAATATAAAAAAATATTTTATCCAACTTTTATAATAGCAAACATAATTATGACATTGACTTTTTAGTAATTTATTTTAATTTATTCAAATTCCAATAACAACATTTATCTAACTTTCATATCATTAAATTTTTTCTTAATCTATGTGAAAAAAGCAAATGAGCATATAAAATAGGGACGGAGTGAGTAATAGGTAAGATGCCTAGACATCGATAAAGTCTACCAAATTGAATGTATAATAAATAGTGAGTTTACGATTGTTAACACCGAGAGCACATCGGATTTATACAAAAAAAAATGATTAAACCCGCGAATCTTGCTCAGATTTTCGAATGGATATAGTAGTATTTCCTCCATTCCATATATATATATATATATATATATATATATATATATATATATATATATATATATATATATGCTTATTTTTCTTTTTCGTCCGTCTCAAATCTATGTGCCTATTAGTATTTTTTTGTATCTTACTAAATATTTCACAAACTTTAATAAGTCTAATTAATACGATAATTTACAAAAACTATTATGTCAATAATTTTTTAGTAATTTACT
Organism: Lavandula angustifolia; assembly: GCA_028984105.1. Classification (NCBI taxonomy): domain Eukaryota; kingdom Viridiplantae; phylum Streptophyta; class Magnoliopsida; order Lamiales; family Lamiaceae; genus Lavandula; species Lavandula angustifolia. The sequence goes on along the minus strand of CM054816.1, from coordinate 11,438,489 downwards.
TTAATTTACTCAAATTTCAATATCAATATTTATTAAACTTTCATATCATTGTGAAAAAGCAAACGGGCATTTAAAATAGGGACGGAGGGAGTATTATTTAACAACTTAAATTTAGTACGAAAATTAATAATTATTAGTTGATGAACTAGATTAACAATAATATTTGTATAGTTTAGGTGTCGTTTGTTTAAACGAGGTTGTTCCTGCAGCATAGTTTTCTGTATAATATATTAATATGGAAAGGGACAACCGACTCTATAATTGTGTATACAACAAGTTGTTAGGCTCGATGATACTTGGATCGAATATTAAAAAAAGGGAGAAGTGAGAATAGCCAAAACCCAACAATTAAATCCAAAAATAATTAAATTCACTATAAATATAATAATAGTCAAAAGTATACATTCAAACCTCAAAGTACCATAGAATATACTCGGAGTAATAAAATAATAACTTATAAGATAAATTTAAAATTTGAATCCCCCCGTCTTTCTCTTTCTCAAATAGCTCTATATTATTTTTCAGAATTTATGACTCTGTTTCCCTTTTGCAATATTTTCAGTAGCTGAATGTCATTTTCATAATTTATGACCCAATGTTTCTTGTAATATTTTTTCAAAATGTCCAACTTTATTCTCTACCACATTGTTCAAAACAAAAAAAATAGATTTAGCCCGTGTTTGGTTGGGGGAGAAAATGAGAGGAAATAAATAGATGAAAAAGAAAGTAAAAAAGAAAAATGAGTAATAGAGTGAATTTAATATATTGATTGTTTGGTACGAGAGAAAATGAGAATAAAGAGAAGAGAAAGAGTATTCTTCTCCTTCTTCCTTATTTGGTTGTATAAAATGAGTAGAGAGAAATAATGTTTAATTTAAAAAAATAAAAATTTCTTTATTCAATAATATGGAGTCTACCAAGTATTTTTAAACGATGATAAGATTGTGAATTTGTTCAATTTCTCTTCACTTTCTTCTTATACTAGGACATCACCCGTACTCCGTACGAAAAAATATTATGATTTTATGATACAATAGTTAATACTACTTTAAATAATAATATCATATCATATACTCCCTCCGTCCCAATATTAATGTTCACTTTGCTTTTTGCACGGTTTTTAAGGAGAGTTGTTAGTTGTGAGTAGAGATGTATAAATGTGTGGGTCCTACAAAAAAATTGTGTGTAATAATTTGCTAAAAAGGGAATACTGGACATTATATTTGGGACAGCCCAAAATGGAATACTGGACATTATAATTGGGACGGAGGGAGTATCATATTGTTAAAACACAAACTACTAAGTGGGATACGTAGTAATATTCAAGTCATATATATTATTAAAACACAAACTACTAAATGAAATACATAGTAATATTCAAGTTGTATATATTATTAAAACACAAACTACTAAATAGAGTACGTAGTAATATTCAAGATTTTGAATCATGTTTCTCAAAGATTGGGTGAAATATGTACAATATACTCCTTAAGCATCTTTGTTTTGTGCGAAAAAACTTAAATTAAGTGACGCTAAACAGCTATAGGCACAGTATTTTGGTGAATAAAAAGTTTTATAAATCTTAGCAGAATGCTATCTTTGGAGGGATTTTAAGTTTTCACATCATGGAAAAAAAAGAGGAAAAGATTTGTCGGCTGCTCATGTTTCCTCAAGCTCATCAGAGAACTACTGTTTCAATTGATTTTTATAAATTATGTATTTATTTCATAAGCTGGAGACACTCCATGGTCCAAAGGACTACCTTACTCAAGTTCTCATGAAGAAATATAAACATTATTTTAGTGTTTAAGACTAAAAAATTCATAGAGTTTTAAATAATTAATGCTACATAACGTATATATTCCTACTAATATCTTCCACCTTTATTTCTAGAAATGTATCATATTTTCGAATATTCATAATTACATAAGTCATTGCTTGTAATTAATATCTAAACATTGTTAACATGTATCACCCCCCAGCAGTAACACCCCTAGTCTTCTCATAAAATAGATAATCTCTCTCAATTGAGATCCACATAGCTCCAGAGTTTTACTAAAGACATTTGCTTCACTAAATTCGATATAAGGTTTTCTACGAACAAATGTATAAAGACTCGGTAAATAATTATTGAGTAACAATAAGGGACACAATTAAAATTTGAAGAAATATCTCAGAAAGATGTGACAGAAACACGAACCGTTTTAACACCACCATCTTGATCTTTTGAGAATGAACAAAACTAATTATTTGTAATTTGGGTTAATAAAATTCTATGCAAACCAAGAAAATTAAGAAACAACATGATTTCAACTCAAATAATGAATGTCTTGGGCCATGTTCATCTATTATTCCATTTACCTAAGCGGCTATGATTGGTATTCCATCCATCTCTTGCCTAATTACATGTAAAAAAAATTACATCGTCACCATTAGTCATACATTTACTACGTTCTGCTATCATGTCTGCATGTCCATCTAAACAAAAAGATTAAATGGATTTTCTAAAGAATGTGTACATAATATCAAGCAGTTTCGACATTCTAGAGCTATCGCACATAGTATACGGATAAGATAACGTAGAGGGATGATGCTTATTATACAATTTATAAATCTAAAGTTTGAGGGACAAAACGTAAAGGTCAATATAAGGATGTAAATCTAGTTCAATCACTAAACAAATATATTTGTATCTGAGCACGAATTTATATAAGCAATGCAAAGATTAATAAACAGAACTTTAAGGCAAGAATATCTTCTCTAGAAGGTATCCACTAGCTCCTCCCTTGAGAAGCATCCCCAAATATTCAGATGGTGATTCTAGGATAATCGTATCTAGAAGAGCAACAAACCCAGTGAAGATGCGGGTAGAGCGTTCTTTTCAATATTTCAGCTTCATCCTTTTTTCTTATTAACTTTACATATAAGCAGAGTGTGTGTTGGTCCCGAGAGGAGACGAATCTTCAGGTGTGAAAAACATCTGAGTCAAAGTTCAGCTACGAACGCGACAGATAGTACTGCTGAATCAGTACTGCTAAAAGCGCGGGCAGAAAATCCTTCTACTGAGTACGGTCTACTGAATTCAGTCAGTAGAATAGTAGCTCAGTATCAGGTTTCGAGTGCGGAAGAGTAGGCCCAAAAGAATATTCGTCTCAGTTTGAAAAACCCGTTTATGCTGTTTGATTTAAAGTCAGTTTTATGCAAGTGAACAATTAAGGAAAGCGACAATAAATCAACACAGTTTTTAAAGTGGTTCGGATATCACTCAAATCCTACGTCCACTGTCCTGAAGGTGTCAGGAGGCTATTTATTATCCTGAGTTAGTCTCAGTCAGCTTGCACACTGGGCAAAGCCGAATCTTGGCTATTATACTGAGCCAAGTCTCAGTTTACAACAATCAAACTTAAAGTGTTTGACAAACTTCTCCAACAGTGAAGGAGTCCTTTTACAATAAGGATCAAGTTCAAGGATGAACTCCTTCGTCTAAGCTATGGATATTACAATAAGATCAGCTTAGATTAGAGAAGGGGAACGAGATAGAACTCTAGAGAGAAGAACTATAAGAATATATCTATGAAGGATTAAGTTCTTCTCTGGATATGGCTTGAATCTTCTAGAGTATTTGTTCGGTTGAGCTCGGTTCCCTGGATGTGTCCATCATCGTCATGATCGACCTCTCATCCTCTTCTGTTCTTCCCCCTCTCTCTCTGCGTGAAGATTCTTCTCTATTTATAGAGGTGACCTAGGCATATATCCGTTGGAGAGGACGATGCCACGTGTCACTCTATGTGGTAGCAAACGGCTCTATTTGAATTCTGTAGAGTCCACTAACTTTAATGAAAGTGGTTGACTTGCAGCTTTATGTCGGAGACTCTGCCAGCTGGCTGCTTGTCATTGGTCGAGGTACAGAGAGTGGTTGAGACCAAACAGACTTCAAGGTGATACTGAAGCTGACTTCTCAGATGTACGACCTCGGACAACTCTACTGAATTGTTCTTCTGAAGTCCACGGTCAGTTAAAGTAACTGACCGACCGTTGCTGAGTCTGACCGAAGATTCAGTAGCTACTCTCCTGCTGAGTTCAACTCTACTGAGGGTCAAGACTCTGAGTTTAGTAGACTGCTCCAGTTCTACTGAATACCTCTTAGTATGCTGCTCCTGTTGAGTCCAGCACTACTGAGTCTTCACTCCATGGTACTGAGGCGGATAGTCTGCTGAAGGTCAGCAGACGGAACTTACTGAGCCGGACCATGCTGAAGGCAAGTCTACTGAGTCTGAAGCACTCAAGAGACAAGGGCGTTACGATGCAGATCCAGTCGGTCTATATCTGTTCGACTGACTTCTTCGATACTGAGTTCTTCAGCTGAGTGAAGGGGTCTTCTACTGAATGCACAGCTGCTGAACTTTAGCTAGTCTACTGAGTTCCTAACATGGTGAACTCAGTTAAGCTATAATAATATCGAAGGCTCATCATCCAGCTAGGGTTTTGGGATCTTCAAATCTAACATAGTGAACCTAATTCCCAACAATTTCCCCCTATTTGATGATGCCAAAACCTCTACAAACTTCTCCTAAAAACTTCGTACATACAACTACTAATCTAATCAACACAGTTCCCCCTGTTAATCATGATACCAAATCCCTAAAACATAAGACATAAGTCTGACAGCTTCCCCCTGGGCAAGTGGCACATAATTACGAGACACACAGATATATCAGTGAAGTGTGTGTGAGTGTTGAAAGATAAGAACATGCTCTGATATCTCGGACACTACAGATCTAATTGATAGACACTGAGGATCGGATCTGTAAGCCTTTCCGACCTCTTGGTTCCCCCTGAGTTGGATCTGGGTGTTTTGGGGCTTGAACCTTGGATCTTCTTTTGATAGCTGGGCTGAGGTGTTTACATCTTCTGTTCATTCCTTGTCTGAGGGGTTGTAGGTTCTGCGTGTCGAGTTCCCCCTTAGACAAACCTATCAGCCAGCTGATCAGAGCTTTTCTATCCTTCAGTAGTCGCTCAGCCATTAAGATCTCTTCAAAGTCCTTATACCTGAATTATCAAACATCATAAAAACGGGTTTTTCAAACTGAGATGAATATTCTTTTGGGCCTACTCTTCCGCACTCGAAATCTGATACTGAGCTACTATTCTACTGACTGAATTTAGTAGACCGTACTCAGTAGAAGGATTTTCTGCCCGCGCTTTCAGCAGTACTGATTCAGCAGTACTGTCTGTCGCGTTCGTAGCTGAACTTTGACTTAGGTGTTTTTCACACCTGAAGATTCGTCTCCTCTCGGGACCATCAATTGGTATCAGTCAGCTTGCACACTGGGCAAAGCCGAATCTTGGCTATTATACTGAGCCAAGTCTCAGTTTACAACAATCAAACTTAAAGTGTTTGACAAACTTCTCCAACAGTGAAGGAGTCCTTTTACAATAAGGATCAAGTTCAAGGATGAACTCCTTCGTCTAAGCTATGGATATTACAATAAGATCAGCTTAGATTAGAGAAGGGGAACGAGATAGAACTCTAGAGAGAAGAACTATAAGAATATATCTATGAAGGATTAAGTTCTTCTCTGGATATGGCTTGAATCTTCTAGAGTATTTGTTCGGTTGAGCTCGGTTCCCTGGATGTGTCCATCATCGTCATGATCGACCTCTCATCCTCTTCTGTTCTTCCCCCTCTCTCTCTGCATGAAGATTCTTCTCTATTTATAGAGGTGACCTAGGCATATATCCGTTGGAGAGGACGATGCCACGTGTCACTCTATGTGGTAGCAAACGGCTCTATTTGAATTCTGTAGAGTCCACTAACTTTAATGAAAGTGGTTGACTTGCAGCTTTATGTCGGAGACTCGGCCAGCTGGCGCTTGTCATTGGGTCGAGGTACGGAGAGTGGTTGAGACCAAACAGACTTCAAGGTGATACTGAAGCTGACTTCTCAGATGTACGACCTCGGACAACTCTACTGAATTGTTCTTCTGAAGTCCACGGTCAGTTAAAGTAACTGACCGACCGTTGCTGAGTCTGACCGAAGATTCAGTAGCTACTCTCTCGCCGAGTTCAACTCTACCGAGGGTCAAGACTACGAGTTTAGTAGGCTGCTCCTGCTGAGTCCAGTTCTATCGAATACCTCTCGATATCTTGCTCTCGTTGAGTCCAGCACTACTGAGTCTTCACTCCATGGTACTGAGGCGGATAGTCTGCTGAAGGTCAGCAGACGGAACTTACTGAGCCGGAACATGCTGAAGGCAAGTCTACTGAGTCTGAAGCACTCAAGAGACAAGGGCGTTACGATGCAGATTCAGTCGGTCTATATCTGTTCGACTGACTTCTTCGATACTGAGTTCTTCAGCTGAGTGAAGGGTCTTCTACTGAATGCACAGCTGCTGAACTTTAGCTAGTCTACTGAGTTCCTAACATGGTGAACTCAGTTAAGCTATAATAATATCGAAGGCTCATCATCCAGCTAGGGTTTTGGGATCTTCAAATCTAACATAGTGAACCTAATTCCCAACAATTTCCCCCTATTTGATGATGCCAAAACCTCTACAAACTTCTCCTAAAAACTTCATACATACAACTACTAATCTAATCAACACAGTTCCCCCTGTTAATCATGACACCAAATCCCTAAAACATAAGACATAAGTCTGACAGCTTCCCCCTGGGCAAGTGGCACATAACTACGAGACACACAGATATATCAGTGAAGTGTGTGTGAGTGTTGAAAGATAAGAACATGCTCTGATATCTCGGACACTACAGATCTAATTGATAGACACTGAGGATCGGATCTGTAAGCCTTTCCGACCTCTTGGTTCCCCCTGAGTTGGATCTGGGTGTTTTGGGGCTTGAACCTTGGATCTTCTTTTGATAGCTGGGCTGAGGTGTTTACATCTTCTGTTCATTCCTTGTCTGAGGGGTTGTAGGTTCTGCGTGTCGAGTTTCCCCTTGGACAAACCTATCAGCCAGCTGATCAGAGCTTTTCTGTCCTTCAGTAGTCGCTCAGCCATTAAGATCTCTTCAAAGTCCTTATACCTGAATTATCAAACATTAAGAACATGGTATAGGATGCTATGAAGATTATGCAATATGCGCATGCTGAGAAAAAGGTTTTTCGGGATCGGTTCGGTTAGACCGAGCTCGATCGAAAGAACACCATGCACTTTGATCAGAAGTACATCGTGCGCTTTGATCAGAAAAACACTGTGCACTTTGATCAGAAGAACACCGTGTGCTCTGATACCAATTGTTGGTCCCGAGAGGAGACGAATCTTCAGGTGTGAAAAACACCCGAGTCAAAGTTCAGCTACGAACGCGACGGAGCGATCTTCTTGAATCGATCTGCCGAAAGGGCGTCGAAAAATCCTTCTGCGAGTACGGTCTCTGAATTCGGTCGGTAGAATAGTAGCTCGATACGGGTTTCAGTGCGGAAGAGTAGGCCCAAAAGAATATTCGTCTCAGTTTGAAAAAACCCGTTTATGCTGTTTGATTTAAAGTCAGTTTTATGCAAGTGAACAATTAAGGAAAGCGACAATAAATCAACACAGTTTTTAAAGTGGTTCGGATATCACTCAAATCCTACGTCCATGTCCCCGAAGGTGTCGGGAGGCTATTTATTATCCCGAGTTAGTCTCGGTCGGCTTGCACACCTGGGCAAAGCCGAATCTTGGCTATTATATCGAGCCAAGTCTCGGTTACAACAATCAAACTTAAAGTGTTTGACAAACTTCTCCAACAGTGAAGGAGTCCTTTTACAATAAGGATCAAGTTCAAGGATGAACTCCTTCGTCTAAGCTATGGATATTACAATAAGATCAGCTTAGATTAAAGAAGGGGAACGAGATAGAACTCTAAAGAGAAGAACTATAAGAATATATCTATGAAGGATTAAGTTCTTCTCTGGATATGGCTTGAATCTTCTAGAGTATTTGTTCGGTTGAGCTCGGTTCCCTGGATGTGTCCATCATCGTTATGATCGACCTCTCATCCTCTTCTGTTCTTCCCCCTCTCTCTCTGCATGAAGATTCTTCTCTATTTATAGAGGTGACCTAGGCATATATCCGTTGGAGAGGACGATGCCACGTGTCACTCTATGTGGTAGCAAACGGCTCTATTTGAATTCTGTAGAGTCCACTAACTTTAATGAAAGTGGTTGACTTGCAGCTTTATGTCGGAGACTCTGCCAGCTGGCTGCTTGTCATTGGTCGAGGTACAAAGAGTGGTTGAGACCAAACAGACTTCAAGGTGATACTGAAGCTGACTTCTCAGATGTACGACCTCGGACAACTCTACTGAATTGTTCTTCTGAAGTCCACGGTCAGTTAAAGTAACTGACCGACCGTTGCTGAGTCTGACCGAAGATTCAGTAGCTACTCTCCTGCTGAGTTCAACTCTACCGAGGGTCAAGACTGCGAGTTTAGTAGGCTTGCTCTCGCTGAGTCCAGGTTCTATCGAATACCTCTCGATATCTTTGCTCTGTTGAGTCCAGCACTACTGAGTCTTCACTCCATGGTACTGAGGCGGATAGTCTGCTGAAGGTCAGCAGACGGAACTTACTGAGCCGGAACATGCTGAAGGCAAGTCTACTGAGTCTGAAGCACTCAAGAGACAAGGGCGTTACGATGCAGATTCAGTCGGTCTATATCTGTTCGACTGACTTCTTCGATGCTTGAGTTCTTGATCGAGTGAAGGGTCTTCTACTGAATGCACAGCTGCTGAACTTTAGCTAGTCTACTGAGTTCCTAACACGGTGAACTCAGTTAAGCTATAATAATATCGAAGGCTCATCATCCAGCTAGGGTTTTGGGATCTTCAAATCTAACATAGTGAACCTAATTCCCAACAGTGTGTATAACCTGCATTCCTTTTGATGCACATCTAAAAGTCTAGAACATAGCAGAAAAGGATCAAATATAAATTATTCATCACTTTTGATATTAAGAAAGCTTTTAGATTGGTTGTATAATTACATATTTTGTTGGAGAAGAATCATATTTATTTGTTGCTGAATCAATTTGAAATTGACAGTGAATTTCATTGGTTTTTACGAAACATGTCAACAAACCAAACCTTCATAATCAAACAAATTATGCATTGTAAATCCAGATATAAAAATTGAAGTTTACTATTTTAAAAATGCATAAAATAAATATCCATTGAAAAATGCAACGCATATTGGGAAAATAACTATCACACATTTCAAAATCATAGCGTGAGAATCTTCAAAGCGTGAAAAGGAGAAATAATTTCACCTAATGCGCTCGGTTTTACGGGATATGTGGGGAATGGGCGGCAGACAAAATTGGGAAGAAAAAAACCGAGGAAGAAAAAAAATAATTGCCTAAGTTTGGTTAAGCGGCAGTTGAAAGAAAGGAGAAGGGGGTGATGACCGCGCGTAGAGAATGAAAAGTGAAATTGCACGTTTAGGTTGGCAATTGGAAAATTATTTTGATTGATTTTTGAAATGAGTTTAAATTATTAAAAAAGAATTGCAATTATGAATCAGGTAGATTTAAACTTCTATTTTGATGCATAATTGCACAATTCCTTTAAATTGGTAAAATTGGATTGATTAATTAATTGAAATTAATTGAATCGAATTTATATATATATTTAGATATGTATGCATGTATGTATTGAAAATTGCAATTGAAATATTCTATTTATATATATATATATATATATATATATATATATATAATATTTGAAATTCGATATTCGGATTCAAAGATTCACTATTTGGATTTAAATATAGATATTTGATTTGATTCGATTGTTATTAAAATATAAATATGAAATTTTAATATTTGATTCGATATCCACAAATATCGAATTAAACATTAAATATAATAAATACATAAAATATCATAAATATAATATACTAATAAGATACATTAAGATTTTAGTCCTTGAATAATACAATATATATATATATATATATATATATATATATATATATATAAATGACCATATTTAATTAATTAAGAAAATATTAGAATACATATGTATATATATATTATTTAATATTAAATCTTTTACATCAGATAATTAATTAGGATTTGTTAATATTGAGATATTATCTTATACAATTATTTTAAATATGGATATATTATTTTTTGATAATATATCTCAATCTAAAAAATGAATCAAATATTTGAATTCAATACTAAAATAATGAATCGAAGATGAATAAAATTTAATATTGAAAATAAAATCGAGTTATCTAATTCTTGAATTAGAGACCAAATATGAGGCATTTATATTGTTTTAACCACAAATCAATTTCTGTATAGTAGCTTTTTTGATTTGCAATTGTGTTTGATAAAATGTGTTTTAAACCAATTATATATAAATGGTTTGTGATCATATGTATACATAAACATTCCTACTATAAATGCTTAAATTTCTCTTGCATTAAATCTTAATATTGTATAATTACATCTAATTAAGCTAGAAATGTGATAGACTGATAACTAAATTACACAATCAAAGATGAATATTAACTCCCATTAACAACTATGATCACTTTTTCTATTTACCAAATTAATTAGTTGAGGAAAAAGGCTATTTACCTTGAGAATTATAAATATTTATTACCTTGGTAAATATATATTTTCCTACTAATATTATTTTTCCTAATTACCAAATCAATTAGTTGAGAAAAGAAAGCTATTTATGTTGAAAATTATAAATATTTATTATCTTGGTAAATATTTTTTTTATTGTATTTAGTTTTATATTGTAATATAAATCAAATTATGAGATGCATATCCAAGTTAACATTGATTAAATTTTAGAGTATATGGTAAATAAGTTAACATTGATTGAATTTTAGAGTATACGGTAAATAAGTTAACATTGATTGAATTTTAGAGTATATGATAAATATAGGGCACTAATTGAGGCTACATTTTAATAGTGTATAAAAATTAATGAGTATATTAATTTTCCTATTTTTTCTAATATATTATAAATGAATGAATTTCTAAAATAAAAATTAATTAAAAATAAAAATACTCGTTATTTTGAAAAGTTGTGGATTGATCAAATTTATTTATTGAATATCAATATTGATGGATTTTTAAATAATGTTACAACTGATCGTGTAAGAGTCACATGATTATATTGAAATATATAAATTAGATAAATACCTTCAACAGAGACACGTTTCTTTGAATATCTCTTTCTAGCATCTTTTAGTTTTCCGAGTTTATCTATGAACTATGGTTGCAATCGTCCAACCAATAAGTTTTTGAGTAAGAAATATCCTTTTAAATTGATTATGATGCTTGATATTCTTGATTAATTATTATCTATAATTAAGCCTTTTTAACATCATTATGCGTAAATTGAGGAACATGTATTACGAAGAGTTAATACACGGTTTCTTGATTTTCAGAATCTATTTCTCTCTCTCTCTCTCTCTTTCTCTCTCTCTCTAACTGATTCTGTCTTTACTTTCTTTCCTTTGAGAAAGACTAATAATCATATGGAGTAATGAAGGTGGAGTTATAGTTGTATTGTTGCTTTAATTCTCTCCTCCTGAAACATTTGAATATGAATTCAACGAAATATGGGTTACTTGAAATATTAAACTGATACAACTACTGAATGAGACATACATTTGCATCGTGGAAAACACACTCTATACTTGATACATCTTTTTTGTTGAATGAAGGGATCTCGTATGCACGAATCAGTCGAAGTTTCATCGTAGACTCATTGAATTCATCCAACTCCTCAATGATGGACCAAGTATTAGGCATTTTGTACTTTCAAGTTTTTTTTTCTTTCAAATATGTGAGAGTTTTGAAATGGCGTGAAAAGATCTTAGACTATGACTTATTATATATGTGAGAGTAAATATATAAGATATAATATTATTCAACATAAAACTTTTAAAAATTAATAGATTTGAAATTGATTTATCTTATAAAGTTGTGCTTTGAATTTCTTTACTTATATTTTATAAAATATTAGATTTAACATGATTGGGCGTAAATTGAGGGATATTTTCAAAATATTAATATTAACAATTAATGGGCGTAATTTGAGAATCATTCTAAAATTATTTCATGATTGAGCATAAATTAGGACATAATCTTATATATCTTATAAATTTACCCCTCTATTTAATGAAATTCCAATTGAGTTCAATTGAATTGAAATTGAAATTGATTTGGAATTGAAATCATTCGGTTTTTATATATATAAGATTTGTTTCTTAAAATTATTAACATATAATTTTAATATATAATTAACTCTTTTTAACATCATTATGCGTAAATTGAGGAGTTATTCAACATAAAACTTTTAAAAATTAATAGATTTGAAATTGTTTTATCACATAAAGTTGTGCTTTGAATTTCTTTAATTATATTTTATAAAATATTAGATTTAACATGATTGGACGTAAATTGAGGGATATTTTCAAAATATTAATATTAATAATTAATGGGCGTAATTTGAGAAACATTCTAAAATTATTTCATGATTGAGCATAAATTGAGGGACATAATCTTATATATCTTATATATTTACCCCTCAATTTAATGAAATTCCAATTGAGTACAATTGAATTGAAATTGAAATTGAAATTGATTTGGAATTGAAATCATTCGGTTTTTATATATATAAGATTTGGACAAAGAGAAAAATTGGATGAGGACCACCATTTTTCCCCTTTACTTCTCATTCTCCTCTCTACCAAATGAGGTAAAATGCTCATTTCTCTCCAATTTTCTCTTCTCTATTTCTTTCCTCTCTAATTTTCTACAACTGCACATATTAGAGAAAAATAGAAAGGTCCCAAACAAATGGGCTTCGACTCTAGGACACCCAAAGTGTAAGGGCTGCACTAAGGCATGCTCAATTTGTTTCCGAAGTAGGGGTGCAAGTTCGGTTAAACCAAATCAAACCAAACTAAAAAATCGGTTAATCGAAAATTCGGTTCTCTACTTTGCAAAACCAAATTCCAAACCGGGATCGGTTCAATTTTTAATCCTAAATTTTCGGTTTGGATTGGTTTAGTTTCGGTCTTAAGCAAAATTCTAAAGAGAAAAATAAATAAAAGATTTTGAAAAAAAAAACATAGAGAAGTAAAGAATTAATATCTAAAATGCATTGTACTATTGTCATTCCAAAATCAAAGAATAACGATTGTCAAAACTATATTCAAAGAAAACAACTTACCATTGTTATTGAGACGAGGAAGTTCAGTATCTCACGATTCGATAGAAGAAGTTAAGAACTCATTACAAATTCCCTCGAAGCTGATTATGTTAGAGGATGATTTGAGGCTTGAATATAATTATATGTCTAAAAATAATATACTGATGATTGCAGTCCAAATTGGTTAGAGTTAATTTTATTTCATAAGAATATATAATTATTAATACAATACTAATTAAAACTAAAAAAATTAAAATATTTTCGGATCACTTTGGTTCGGTTATCCAATGACAAAATCCAAAACCATACCAAAAATAAAAAATAAACCAAAACCTCATTCCAAACCGAAAATCTTCGGTTCGATTTAAAAAAGTTTGATTCGGTTCGATTCGGCCGGTTAACCGGTCCGGTGCACACCCTTATCCCCAAGGGGTGATCTAAGTTTAGCACTATTGATTTTAGACTGACAGTAGTAAAGTCGACTACTTCGTCTAATATGCTTTCTCCACGTGTTCTCAAATAAGAAGCTTCATACAAACTTAGCATACCCTCCCCATCATTCTTAAGGCCTTCCTCAAATTTGTCATTCTTGTCCTTCCATCTACCAAAAAATCTACATAAAAAATTCTCCATCCATCCCATTCTAATTGTTCAGTATTCTTTTTCGGCTGTTCTATTCCAATTGTCCACTTTTTTTTTTTTTTTTAGTAAAGTAATACTCTATAAATTTAGTGAACCTTTGTTGGGAGATGATTCAACAGTAGATTGTTTAGAAGATTTGGCTGATCCCAAAACCCTAATTTGATAGGTGAAGCATTCCTTTATTACAGTAACGCCTTGGTCTCTGAGAGTTTCAGACTCAGTAGACTTTCCTTCAGCATGGTCCAGGCTCAGAGTTCTGTCTGCTGTTCCTTCAGTAGACTATCCGCCTCAGTACCATGGAGTGAAGACTCAGTAGTGCTGGACTCAGCAGGAGCAGCATGCTGAGAGGTGTTCAGATTCGGAGTCTTTGGACTCGGCGGGAGCAAAGATACCGAAAGAGTCGGTAGAACTGGACTCAGCAGGAGGAGTTCACTGAACTCAGAGTCGACCTTCAGTAGAGTTGAACTCAGCAAGAGTATACTACTGAACCCCAGGTCAGACTCAGCAACGGCCTGACAGTCTCCTTGATTGTCAGGTAAATCAGTAGAGTTGTCCGAGGTTGTACGCATCAGAGAAAGTCAGCTTCAGTATCTGCCTAAAAGTCTGTATGTCTCAACTACTTTCTACACCTCGACCAATGACAAGCAGCTGCAAGTCAACTACTGTCACACCCCGATTCTCGTAGAAGGACACGATCATCAAGGTGCGACTGGGGGTTGGAGAAAAGAAGCGGGGAAAGAAATAGGGTTTGTATTATTTAGAATAAATCAAGCGGAAAGACCAATAAATTGTGTACAAATCTTTCAATGATGACTCATTCTAAAACAAAGATGACAACAGTACTCAAGAATTTTATAATCAAAAACTCGACTCAAATTGAGTCTTTAAGCAATTAATCAAAAAAGCAAGTATTACAGGGCCCAAAAACAATACACCAGATAGGCCCATCAGAGTTCTTAATAAAATATTTGAACTTAAGCGGAAGCAATATATATGATATCGATATACATCAGAAACCCTCGCCTCAGCTTTGCTCGTCACCACCGTCTGCCCAACCTGAAAACATTTTGAAAATAGTTTGGGCTGAGCACTAGTGTACTCAGTGGGTGAAGCAATTCATAAACATTTTTATAAATAGTTTATCCATGCATAAATCGTATGACTTGGAAGGTTTTGAAACAAAAGCCACTCCCAATCATACCAACATTTATCTCATTGTGTGCGCACTGTCACGTTCTACTGTTACTCTTACTCTATACCTCCTTCCTTTCGGACTTTGGGCTACAACCCAGTGAGTCCCATAAACATCTGATCTCGGGTCTTGACCCAGAGATCCCAACCGTTAGACTTAAAGCCGAAGCTCATAGGTCCTCTCCAACTGGTTAGCACACAATGGCGATCAACCCATTGCACTACTAACAATGGTGTACACAATTCTCACTAGCGTGTTAGGCCAGTCGAGAATCTCGATCGATTAAATTCAGAGCATTAAACAAGTAGAACGCGCAAAAATATTTTTCATGGATAAACAAGTATTTCATAGAGCTTAATAACTCAAAAATAGTTTTGAGAAAGTAAAACCCACCTCGAAGCTGCAACAATATTAATTTATTGTAAAACCGGATGCTACTTCTCTTCTTCAATAGGGCCTACAAGAAAACCCTATGCTTAATTGTAATGCCGAACTTAAACTAATATAAGATAAGATTTAACTTGAATTTGAAAACCAACACCGCTACTTCCCACTTTAATTCTAGCCAATCCGACCGTCGGTTTATGGAAACAAGATTATGGTTGGAATATACGCTATTTAGATTATAACACTTGTCAATTGACTCATTGATCCGGCACCGATTTGATGCTCGAATCTCGACCCGAACTTGCATCGAAAACTATCCGTGCAATTACGCCATAGGGTTTCAAGGGCTCATAACTTTCAGGTTTGAGGTCCAGTTTGAAATTCGAGGATAGCGTTGTAAAGACAACGATCAGAACTTTCCAATGATATATAACATGATAGGGTTTGGACAAAAGAATAGACCCGAAATCGAGGTGATACATTCAAAGAAAAAATTGAGTTTCATCGACAAACCCACAACTTGTAGAACTTATATCTCTCACCTCCGAACTCGGTTTTACAAACCGAAGGTGTTTCTAGAAAGCTAATGATGAGAGGTTTCCAACGGTATCTTATATACCGGGATTTGGTGAACAAAACCGAGTAGAATTCAAGCTGGAATTCGCTGCCCTGTTTCAGCGAGAATAGAGAACGCAACCGCCACCCCAACTTCTAGGACCCATAACTTTCGGGTATGATCTCTGATTTAGAAACCGAAGGTGGTGTTGGAAAGACAACGAAAAGAGCTTTCCGACGATATATAATATGTTGGATTTTGGATAAAGGAAACGAGCAGAATTCAGGTTCAACGTTGCTATTCTGCTTACGGGAAAACAAGACCCGCAGCCGTATTCTACTACCACCTCATCTTCCGAGACCCATAACTTCCAAGTCCGAACTCAGAATTACGAATAGAAGACGGCGTTGGAAAGCCAGGAACGAGAGATTTCCAATGGTATATAATTTGATGGCTTTTGGACAATAAAATCAAACAGAAACTGAGTTTCAACCTCCTGTTCATACACAAAAGAAAACAGAGACACATGATCATACATCGACACCAAAATCATGACAGCAGCCCCGCTGCCACCTCCGACTCTTCCCCTCTGGCGACCCTCTCCTAATACTAGCAAGACCATAACCAGAACATCCCTTGAAGAAGCAAAACTCTAAAACGTGATTCGAGACACAACAAGCAGAGATGAAAGTAAATACATCAAATTTTTAGATCATGATTCTACAAAGAAGAGAATAATCGACAAGAGGAGGAGGAAGGAACTTTACCTCTGATGCTTTGAAAAGGGCTTACGGGAAAAGAGAGAAAATGAGGAAACAAAGAGCAAGGCGCTGGAGATGAGATTATAAAAGTAAGGATGGAAGTTCGTAGCTGACTTCCCTTTCATTCTCTCTCTTAAAGATAAAATCTACTATTTTTAGTAAGAATGCAATATAGGTAATAAGTTATAATATAAGTTGCTTACTAACCCACTTGGTATTGATGTGTTGCCTGTCACCCTGTCACATTAAGGGTGGTTGAACCCTCTTGTGTGGTTTGCAGGCTACTGCACATGGAGCGTGGTTTACCCAGTGCGCACCGAATGTAGCGGCTGCAGATTCCATGAATAAAAAAAAAAAAAAAAAAAAGAAACAACCGACTCATACTTAGTCATAATACACGTGGACAGAAGATTGAGAATTGGAATGGCTTGATCATGAAGAATTCGGGAAGTGTATATAATTTAATAATATTGTAGTCAATAAAGGAAGGAAGAAAGCTTGAGCTTACAATATATTTTGGTACCAAATCATGCTGAAATTAATGTCTTTCGTAGGAGAAAGAGACAAAATAGAACTCACTTAAATAAATTCTTAGTGTTGAAGGAAAATATTCATATTACCACAATTAATTTTGTATAACTAGGTCTCTCATATATGAACAAAGGTAAATCTTACTTACTATAATATAGCATATTAGTAAAATTCGGGATATTACAACTACCTTTCCTGAAATGGAGGAAAAGACCTTGCACGATTTCTAAAAGAGCCGTTAGCTACCAAAGAGAGTGATACGTGGACAGTTCGTCTCCAACGGATCTATCCATAACTCACCTCTATAAATAGAGGGAAAATCAAATTGAAGAATCATCGAACACATGAAACATACGAGCATCGAACGAACAAGTTACAAGCTTTCTGCAAGAACTTCAGAGAAATACTCAACGCGAAAGGCGATTTCACTGCTCTAGGGAACCAAACTTAATAGAATCAAAGCCTCTAGCATCCAAGTGATAGAACACGAACCCAGAGAGATTATTCCTCATTGTTCACCACTCTAGAAGCCATTTCTTGTTCCCTTTTCCTCTCACCTAAGCTCTACTGAAATATCCATAGCTTAGACCCGAAGGAGTTCATATTTTGAACTATTCTTATTGTTAAGAACTCCTTCATCATTGGAGAATTTGTCAAACTTTATAGTTTGATCCTTGTAAACTGGGACTTGCTCAGTATATTCTTCAAGGTCGGGTTTGTTCAGTGCACAAACCAACTGATACTAACTCAGTATAATAAAATAGCCTCCTGATCTTTTCGGGACAGTGGACGTAAGATTGTTGATATCCGACCCACTTTAAAATCGTTGTGTTCATTTACTGTTGCATTGATTTACTGTTCATACTGAAAACTGTTTTACAAAATCATACAACAGAGTTTCAGCAAAGCTTAACTGAGTGCACTAACCCATTGAAACAATTTTAATAAAAACGTTTTCAACTCAACTGAATTGGGCCTACACTATTCCACACGCTACTGAACTCTTACTGAACGGTAATGAATTCTGTCATTAGTCAGCTAGCAGGCCTCAGTATAGTCAGTCATTCTGTCCACGCAATCCATAACAGCTTGCCTAGTCTACTGAATTTATTCAGCAGACAATCTCCTGAATTGGACAGTTCGCATTTTAAGTTGAGAAAGTTTTTAGGTGTATTCACCCCCCCCTCTACACCTGAACGTTTATCTCGGGACCAACAATTGGTATCAGAGCAAGAGTTCTCTAAGACTTTTGTTATCTGAATCTAGTCTACTTGAACGGATCCTGAAAACGTTTTCACTGTATATCATTCTTCATTCATATTATTACCTAACATGTCTGATATGTCAGGAATCAGGATGGTACCCATGTTCTCAGTAGAGAACTACAGGGTATGGCGAGTCAGAATGGAAGCTCATCTGACTTCCATCCACGACAGTATGACAGAAGTCTTGGAAGACGGACCTATGTACCTATGGTCGATAGTGTTGCCTTCCAGGATCCAGAACAAGGAGGTGGAGCGGTAACCGGGAAGAAGGTTCCAAAAGACATAAGCCTTTTCACTCTAGAAGAGAAGAAGCTTCACAATCTTGACCAGATTGCCAGGAACGCCATACTGACCACCTTGAGCGACTCATATCTCGGAAGAGTTCAGAACTGCAAGTCAGCCAAAGAACTCTAGGACGCTCTAGGGCTACTGAGTCGGGGGACTCAGAAGATCAAAGCTAACAAGTTAGCGCTGGAACTCCAGAAGCTGGAGAGACTGTCACTCATGCCCGTCGACATAATTGAAGATCTTAATGTCGGATTTACGGATCTAATGAACACAATTAATGGGCTTGGAAAGACATTCTCCAACCGAGAAATGAATCTCAAAATCTTGAGAGCATTGCCAGACGGACATTGGACTCCCTTTGCTACATTGCTTAGACATTCTGATCTTGATATTGTTTCTCTTAATCATATATTTTCATAATTAAAAGCTGAGGAGTTCGAGTTCAGTCTACCGCAGAGAAAGCAACGAGCTGAAGCTGACACTCAGATAGACCATGCTTTTAAAGTATCAGTCAGCACAATGACTCCAACACCTAGCAAAGCTAAGCCTTCAACTAGTAACCTACAAGAAGGAAGCCTAGCTAAGCGATATGCACTACTTCCAATCAAATATGAGCCGTGCAGAAAACTTTCTAGAGTCTTCAGAGACTCAAAGAGTAAGTCTGATTACTCACCTAAACGCACTCCTGAACCACATACTTCTAAATGCAGGAAATAGGAGGATTTTGCACAGTCGAAAGACAGTGAGAACAGAGAAGGCAGAGTCACCTCCTGCTATAGCTGCAAGAAGCCAGGATACTACCAGTACGACTGTCCTGAGTTCAGCACAGGTGATAGAGCTGCAAGAAAAGCTCGAAGGGAGAAGTTCATCAAGAAGCGACAATCCTACATTGTTGGTGAACTCTCAGACGACTAAGATGAAGTCGACTCCTTCATGGATTCATCAGACAATGAAGCTGCCTTTATGGCCCAAGAGATTGAAGAAGGTACTGAAAGTGTCTAATGGCAGGAGAAGGGGATGAGGTAAACTCCCACGAATCATTTAACTCTTCTTCACACTGCACACAAGACACTATTTCAGGTGCAGATGAGAATCTGGATGTCGTGATTGCCTACGAAGAACTACTCGACGAGCAGATTCAGACGAGTCTGCAGCTCAGTAAGACTCTTCAGGAATTGGATGCCCTGAAAGTGGAAAATCAGAGAGTTTCTCAGGAGAGTCAGGTTGCTACTGAGTCAGAAGGACTTGTTTTGAGACTCAGGGAGGAGATCAACTCTCTGATGGCCAAATCTCAGCAACAAGAAGATCTGATTTCAGTACTGACCAAATACTTGACTCAGTTTGATACTGAATTGAGTCTACTGAATTAGAAGTTCTCAGGACTTCAGATCGAGCATGAAACTCTCAAGAAGAGTGACGATGTCTGGAGGAACCAGATGACAGAGCGTTATATGGGAGCTGAGAAAAAGCTTGAGGCAATGCTAGCCAACAACAAGCCTAAACACTATAAGGAGGTACTCGGGTTCAGCCATGGAGCCTCCACATCTGCCCCCACACGCTCAGAAAATTGGCTGACTGATAGGTTTGTTCAAGGGGAGACGATCAATGCCGAATCACTGAACCCCCTAGCAAAGAACAAACATAAGATGAAAGCACCTCATCCGAGCTATCAAAAATCTGACAAGAAGATTAGCTCAAAATCAGCCCAATTTAGTCAAGGGGGAACTAGCAGAATCAAACGGGCTGATCAGTATGGACCGCCACAACTGACACATCCAGCTCAGTATAGGTTGTATTATTATGATCCTATAGTCAGAAGGGGCTCCAAGAGTCAGAAGAAGAAGAAAAAGGCTGTTCAGAAAGCTAAGGTCAGTAGTCCACCACCTTAGAAGATCAGGACTCTTGAACTTGTAAAGCCTAAGAAGTCAACATCAACCAGTCCAGTGGTAATTATAAACGAATTTCATCATATTAGCCAAGTATACACTAATTACTGACACATTTCTTATGCAGGTTTGGGCATTTGAAGCTATCCCTTCACTTGGGGCCCTTGCCGGAAGCATAGTCAACGCAGATGCTATCCCCCGTATGTTAAGGTGGTACTTCTCGCTACAGAAAGGTCAATTCCGTGGCTTCTTTGATGATAATGTGGAATGTTTCCCACTCGTAGTTACTCAACTTGAACAGGAATCACATTGGTATCTGAGCACCCAAATCGGCCAAGCACTTGGGGTGCAATACTGTCGGCCTCAGACGGTATTGTTTGGTTCTGAGGCTGCGAGGGACATGGGTATCCCAAGGCCACATGGTAGAGCAAGGGAAGCCTCCCCTCCGTTATCACCACCGACGAGTACGCGACGATCCACCCGTACAAAAGGGAAAACGCATGTGGAAGATAACGACTCAGATTCTTCTCCTGAGATGTGGCCCAGAGGTCGACAGACTGCCTCCAATTATCCCCCAAATTTCAATGAAGCCGAGTTTAGGAAGAAATGTATTAAAGACGTGGAGAAAAGTGTCCTCCCAAAATTGAAGAGTTATCTAAACGGAGTGTTGAAGAGCATGGGGTTCAAGACAGGGTCTACCTCATACCGAGCCGCTCCCGAAGGTTCGAGACGCTCCACATCGTACCAAGCAGAGGCCGAGGGTTCGAGACATTCCACGTCGCAACAAACCGAGGCTGAGCCTTCCCAGCGCTCCTCTTCTCACCGTCGAGAGCCCGAGGGTTCAAGATACTCGACGTCGCATCGAGCCGACACCGAGCCTTCCCGCCACTCCTCCTCGCATCGAGCAGCGCTATCGACTTCTTGTCCTCGCACCGAATAGCGCTATCGGCTTCCCGCCACTCCTCATCGCACCAAGCAGAGCCCCAACCCGAGCATTCCCACCACTCCTCCTCGCACCAAGTTGAGCCCCAGCCCGAGCCTTCCCGCCACTCATCCTCGCATCGAGCCGGGCCAGAGCCCGAGGGTTCCAGAAACTCAACTGCACACTGAGATGAATCAACTGCTCAGTGGGATGATGATGTGGTAAGTTTGAACTTAGTCCTATGTCTTAATAACCTATTACTCCACATGACATTCTCCAAAACTATATAAATTACCGAGTAATAACAATTTTTTATAAATCAATTGTAGGATCAGAATAGTCCACCAAAGGCATTCGATGAGACCCGTATTCCTGTAATAGAGCCAGACTTAAGCCATGTCTTAAGAGTCTCTCCCCAATGAGTTCAATATCCAGAGGGATTTGTACATCCGCTAGCCACCCAGTTTGACATGGTACTTGATAAGGGTAAGGCACCTGCCAAGCGGGGACGGAGACGACCGAAGAAACAAACCGTGGTGGATCTCACGGATGACTTGGATGAGTATATTGAAAAAACTATCCAAGCATATAATGAGTGGGGTGAGGGGGATGTGATGGTGTATGTTAGGGTTCCTAAGTGTCTCTTCATATTGCACCAGAGTTTCTTCACCCAGGTCGAAGATGTCAGGGTTATGATGGACTCGAAGGTACATCCATGAATTTATGTTTGTATAATATACAAACATAATTGATTTTTAACATTATTTAACTATGATTTTGTATAGATGATTGACCTTTGATTAACTTCAATGAGACGGCTTTTAGGGAAGGGGGAAGGCTTGCTCCCGTACATTAACCCAGTATCAACAATTTTGGTTGATACTGATTTCTTTGTAAGTATATTGTTTTAGTAAACAATATAAGTTGTGGATCTAACTTAGCTCTCTAATATAATTTCTTAACACTACACATGATTTAGGCCGCACTCATACAAGAGTGGTTAAATAACTCATGCAACGCAGATACTGGAAGCTTTGATCCGTATGCGGATTTTACTTTGTGACTCCCCTAGAGGGATTGATTGACACAGCCACAAGATAGCGATGGGCTAGCTATGTAAGTTTCGAGAAACTCCAAAACCCTTTGAAACTACGGTGTCTTACAAATTGCATTGTATTGTATAGGTCATAGCAGTGTACCTCGTTCCCGCGGACTACAGGGTAACAATCTGTATCTGCCTTGACGACTGGAAGGTTGAGTTATATGACTCAATGTGGCATAGAGGTAACAAGGATTACGGCCCTACAAGAATTGGAACTCTTATACCGTTGAACAAATTCTTGTACAATCTTCTGGAGCATGCAGGCGTATGGGAGCACAAATATGGACAACGTCAATATCCTTTTAGCCGCGATTGTCCTGTTCTTCTGGCCCCGGCCCCCACTTCACTCAGTTTGACCACATCAATTGCACGTTTACGCATCCATGTACGTGGAGAAGCAGCTAATCGAGTATCCGACACCGACGATGATGACTCGCCTATCCACGTTAATCGAGTACCGAAAAAGGATGGCGGCTATGATGTGGGAGAGCTGTATCCCTTAACTATTTCTGTTTCTTGTTCATTCGTACTGACATTTCGGTTTGTTCGAACGTATTTCTATTTTAGTTTTCTATGCAGACTTTATTTAGGATTTGACCTATGTTTGGGAATATCTTATTAATTTATGACTTGCATTTCGGTGACATTTTTATTTATTAGAAACGATTTCCAATTAAATCGTACATAATTTCAATGATTTCGTAAAAAAAAATTATATTCAATTCTTCTATTCGTATTCGCAACCTTGAAATGTACATTGAATTTTCTTTTTATATTGAATTTTTCTATTCGTAATAATATGTACATTTAATTTTTCTATTTGTTTTATACCTAATAATACGTACATATTTTCAATGATTTCCTAAAATCAAATTTTATAACTAATAATATGTTGATATTTATTTAACTACAGATTTGCAGGGAGATTTACATGCTAATTACCAATAATTTCTACATCTTTATAAAAATATTATTCGAATTTTTCAGAATTATAACAAGAATATTTGTACTTGCATGCGACAATTAACAAGAATTTTTTCAGAATTACATCTCTCTCTCTCTCTCTCTCTCTCTCTCTCTCTCTCTCTCGCTCTCTTGCTCTCTCTGCTCTCTCTTGCTCTCTCTCGCTCTCTTGCTCTCTTTGCTCTTTCTCGCTCTCTCTGCTCCTAAAAAAAAGGTAAGTAGAATAAATCAAATTGAATCGGACTTGCATGCGACATGGTTTCAATTTTTTTTCTCTTTTCTGAATTTCACTGTTCCAGTTTTTCATTTTTTTCTCTCTATCTGCTTCACGTTTCTGGGCAGCCGGTCCGAATTTATCAATTCGTAAAAAATAAGAATTTTCTCTCGTTGTGGGCTTCAAGAATAAGTTTCTCATGATTTCTGCTGGGTTTCTCGTGCTTCATAAAATGCATGGATGCATGCATGTTTATTAGGTAAAGAGAGAGAGAGAAGATTGTGACGTAGAGAAAGAGAGAGATGAATTCAATTACTTTTGTCTACATCAACGATCACTTTTATGCAAAAAGTAGGAGAAGAGAGAGATAATTGTTGCAGGTTAGGGTGTAGGCTTGTTTACAGGTGTAAAATAATATATATGTACATTTTTGCATTTATGGATGTTTACTATAAACATTTTTGAACATCACCTTCTGAATATTTAGTGGAAAGTTGGGGAAGTCTTTTCAGTTTTGCGGCTGGATGTCTAGAAGATATTTGCGGCTGGATGTGTAGAAGATATTTAAATTTTAGTAGAATTGACTGCTTGACACAAAAAATGACTGATTGACACAAAAAATGTTCTTTGTGTGGCATCCAATTTTGGGAATTCTACTGTATAGAATTGACTGGTTGGCACAAAAAATGATTCCTTTTTAGATGATGGTTCAAATATTTGCGGCTGGATGTCTAGAAGATATTTAAATTTTTATAATAATTTTATTAACTTTATTTTAATTATAATTAATAATATAATCGTACTAAAAAATAAGGGGAATGTGCAAAAATGTACATATCAAACAATCATAAATGCAAAAATATACATGACTTCACCAAAATGCAAAAATGTATATATATATATATGTATATATATATATATATATATATATATATATATATATATATTATTTTAAACCTATCAACAACCCTACAACCTATGAAAGTACAATTTTCTCTCTCTTATCCACCTTTTTGCAGTGAAGTGATTGTTGCAGTTGACATTTCTTTTCTCTCTCAACGTGTTATCTCTCTCTCTCTCTACCTAATAAACATGCATGCATGCATTTGATGAAGAAAAGATGTGTTACGTTGCCAAATCAAAATTGTTACGTTGCCGTTGATTTTTTTACATGCATGCATGAAATTTCTGTTACGTTGCCCTTCAAATTTGTCAAGCTAATAAACATGCATGCAAAATATTACGTTAAGCTAATAAACAGATTTGTCAAGCTAATAAACATGCATGCGAAATTTATATTACGTCAATTTAATATAAACATGCATGCAAAATTTATATTACGTCAATTTGTCAATTTGTCAAGCTAATAAACATGCAAAATATTATGTCAAGCTAATATTACGTCAAATTTGTCAAGCTAATAAACATGCATTCAAATTTGTCAAGCCAATAAACATGCATGCGAAATTTATATTACGTCAATTTGTCAAGCTAATAAACATGCAAAATATTATGTCAAGCTAATATTACGTCAAATTTGTCAAGCTAATAAACATGCATGCGAAATATTACTTAGAATGCGAAACCCAAATGTGTTCGAAATACCCAAATTCTAAACTGACGAAATTGTTCGAAATAATAATTGTTCGAAATACCCAAATGCGAAACCCAAATGTCCATCCTAAATAAGTTTGTAGAAATACGTCCTAAATAAATACTTAGCAATATGTTCGAAATTCTCAAATGTCCGTCCTAAATAAGTTTGCATAGAAAGTAGAGATAGAAATAAGTTGGAACAAACCCAAATGTCCGAATGAGCAAGAAACAGAAATAGCTACAGGATACAGCTCTCCCACATCAAAGCTGCCACCCTCTTTCGGTACTCGACTAACGTGGTGTGCCGAGTCATCATCGTCGGTGTAGGATATCCGAATAGCACTTCTCTACGTACATGGATGCATAAACGCCGCAATTGATGTGGTCAAATTGAGTGAAGTGGGGGGCCGGGGCCTAGAATAACCGGACAATCGTGGCTAAAAGGACATTGACGCTGTCCATACTTGTGCTCCCATACGCCTGCATGAGCAAGAAGCTTGTACAAGAATTTGGTCAACGGTACAAGCGTTCCAATTCTTGTAAGGCCGTAATCCGCGTTACCTCTATGCCAAAGTGAGTCATATAACTCAACCTTCCAAACGTCGAGGCAGATACAGATTGTTACCCAATGGTCCGCAGGATCGAGGCACACTGCTATGACCTATACAATACAATGAAATTTGTAAGACAACGTAGTTTCAAAGTGTTTTGGAGTTTCTCGAAACTTACATAGCTAGCCCATCGCCATCTTGTGGCTGTGTCAATCAGCCCCTCTGGGGGAGTCCACCAAGTAAAATCCGCATATGGATCGAAGCTTCCAGTATTTGGGTTGCAGCAGTTATCTAGCCACTCTTATATGAGTGCGGCCTAAATCATGTGTAGTGTTAAGAAATTTTATTGGAGAGCTAACTTATATCCACAACTTATATTATATAATAAAACAATATACTTACAAAGAAATCAGTATCAACAAAAATTGTTGATACTGGATTCATGTCCGGGAGCAAGCCTTCCCCCTTCCCTAGAAGCCGTCTCATTGAAGTTAACCAAATGTCAATCATCTACACAAAATCATAGTTAAACAAGGTTAGAAATCAAATATGTTTGTACAGTATAGAAACATAAATTCATGGATATACCTTCGAGTCCATCATAACCCTGACATTTTCGACCTGGGTGAAGAAACTCTGGTGCAACACGAAGAGAGACTTGGGAACCCTAACGTACGCCATCACATCCCCCTCACGCCACTCGTTATACCGTTGGAAGGTTTTTTCAATATACTCATCCAAGTCATCTGTGAGATCCACCACGGTTTATTTCTTCGGCCGTCCCCTTCCCCGCTTAGCGGGTGCCTTACCCTTGTCAGGAGCCCTCTCAAACTGGGTGGCTAGCGGATGTACAAAGCCCTCTGGATATTGAACTCGTTGGGGCGAGACTCTTAAGATATGGCTTAAGTCTGGCTCCATTACAAGAATATGGGGCTCATCGAATGGCCTTGGTGGACTATTCTGATCCTGCAATTGATTTATAAAACATTGTTATTACTCGGTAATTTATATAGTTTATAGAATGTAATTTGGAGTAATAGGTTATTAAGACAGAGTATTAAGTTAAAAAATTACCACATCATCATCCCATTGAGCATTTGATTCATCCCAGTGTGCAGTTAAGTGTCTGGAACCCTCGGGCTCTGCCTGGGTCTGGGGCTCAACTCGGTGCGAGGAGGAGTGGCGGGACAGCTCAGGCTGGGGCTCAACTCGGTGAGGAGGAGTGGCGGGAAGCTTGGGGCTCAACTCGGTGCGAGGAGTGGCGGGAAGCCTCGGGCTCAACTCGGTGCGCGGAGGAGTGGCGGGAAGCCTTGAGCTCAACTCGGTACGAGGAGGAGTGGCAAGAAGGCTCGGGCTGAACTCGGTGCGAGGAGGAGTGGTGGGAAAGCTCGGGCTGGGGCTCAACTCGGTGCGAGGAGGAGTGGTGGGAAGGCTCGGGCTGGGTTCGGTGCGACGTCGAGGGTCTCGAAACCTCGGCCTCTGCACGGTGCGACGTCGAGTGTCTCGAACCTTCGAGAGAGGCTCGGTGTGAGGTTGACCCTATCTTCAACCCCATGTTATTCAACACTCCCTTCAAATAACTCTTCAGTTTTGGGAGGACACTTTTCTCCACGTCTTTCACACATTTCATCCTAAACTCGGCTCCATTCCAATTTGGAGGAAAATTGGAGGCACTCTGTCGACCTCTGGGCCGCATCTCAAGAGATGAATCTGAATCGTTATCTTCCACATTCGTTTTCCCTTTTGTACGGGTGGATCGTCGTGTATTCGTCGGTGGTGATAATGGAGGGGATGCTTCTCTTGCTCTACCATCTGGACGGGGGATACCCATGTCCCTCGCAGCCTCAGATCCAAACAATACCGTTTGAGGCCGACGATATTGCACCCCAAGTGCTTGGCTGATTTGGGTGCTCATGTACCAAAGTGATTCTTGTTCACGTTCAGTAACTACCAGTGGGTAGCATTCCGCATTATCGTGAAAGAAGCCACGAAATTGACCTTTCCGTAGGGGGAAGTACCACCTTAATATGCGGGGGATGACATTTGCATTGACTATGCTCCCGGCAAGGGCCCCAAGTTGGGGGATAGCTTCAAATGCCCAAACCTGCAACCAATTAGTGTCATTAATTAGTGTATACTTGGGTAATATGATTCAATTCGTAAATAATTACCTGTATAGCCCATATGGGCCCCGCAAAATGGTAGCTGTTTCCGCACGCCCTTCTTCCTACCGGTATATGCTGCTTATAGTGCATTAATGCTTGGTATGCATATGCACCCCATGGAAATGTACTCCACCTATCAAGATTATCCACAAGCACCCAAACGAACTCGTCCACCAACCTCAACTTCGGTACACCCATAACCATCAAGTAAAGCATTAGAATATTTGTCACCTTGATATAATCTAATGCCGATGCATCTTCGGCCATCTGGTTCTTAAACACGGCATGCAACTCCTCCACACTAGGCCTTTTCTCATCACAGAAGAGAGACCGCACCGCAATGCACGATGCATCATGGTCAGCAGTGGGGTCGAAGGATGAAGAGCCCATGCACAAGCCGGATACTAGTGCAAACTCGGAGGGACCAAATGAAATGAGTCCACCGCTGATTTGGAACCACATGCAGTCGTCCGCCGCATCGTCTACAGTCACCTCGCGACACATCAATTGATGGATAGCCTTACTAGCAGTCCATCCACCCTTCCACGACATGATGTGTCCAAACGGACTTGACCTACAAAAGTCATCCACCAGTTCCTGCCCACCTACGGCAAACAATGTCGCTCTAATATACCCTATAATGAAATCCTTCCAATGTGTGTTCAAAGTTGGATAGACGTTCCTGCATTCGTACCTAACCCACCTCCAGTTACCCTGAAATAGTTTATAATTAATTAGTAAGACAAATTAAGCTTGTAAACAACGTTAGCACTACATAAATACATGTTCACACTTCATCATAAACCGTTACATTAATATATGAAGTATTATGCGAAGAAAGATAAAATTCAGAATGTAGTATAACCAAAAAAAATGTAATATTTACTATCAGTACACTAGAAATTTTCTGATCGGACAGATTCCAAGTTACATGTTATGATTTTTCATAAACCAGGAACTACTATTACAAATTCAATATGAAAAACCTAGTTTTTTGAAATAAACACCGATAGAGACGATATGAACACGAAAAACACAATGAAATCATATAATTCACTGTTAATGAAATTTTTAATACATACTATGAATTCGTGTTTTTACAATTATCTTAGCACTACTAAAATAAATCAAATTACTCCGTTTTATACCTAAACAGAATAACTACAATATAAGCATAGTTATACCGTGCGTTAACTTTTTTATGTTATTATAATATAATAGATTATCTCATATATATCTATGTATCTACAAATCTCGCCAACTAATAAGGTGCATGCCAACTAAACGGTGCATGCCAATTAAATATCTGAAATATCTGAAATTGCATGAAATTGTTGAAATATCTGAAGTTGCAACTTACGGTGCATGCTAATTAAATATATGAAATTGCTGAAATTGTTTAAACATCTGAAATTGCTGAAACCCTAAATTAAACTATTGAAAATCCCTAAATTAAATTGCTGAAATTGATGAAACCCTAAATTGCTGAAACCCTAAATTAAACTATCAAAAATCCCTAAATTAAATTGCTGAAATTGCAGAAACTCTAAATTGCTGAAACCCTAAATTAAACAATCGAAAATCCCTAAATTAAATTGCTGAAATTGCTGAAACCCTAAATTGCTGAAACTGCTGAAACCCTAAATTGATGAAACCCTAAATTAAACTATCAAAAATCCCTAAATTAAATTGCTGAAATTGCTGAAACCCTAAATTGGTGAAACCCTAAATTGCTGAATTTGCTGAAACCCTAAATTGACGAAACATACTATGAATTCGGTCTGGTTGTTCCCTAAACCCTAAATTGACGAAATTGACGAGATTCCCTAAGAAATTGACGAAATTCGTTGGACAAATTCCCTAAACCCTAAATTGACGAAACATACTATGAAATGAGTACGGTTGTTCTATAAACCCTAAATTGACGAAATTGACGAATTTCCCAAAGAATTTGACGAAATTTGGTGGACAAATTCCCTAAACCCTAAATTTATGAAACATACTATGAAATGAGTCAGGTTGTTCCCTAAACCCTAAATTCATGAAATTGACGATATTGAGGAAATTCGGTGGATAAATTCCATAAATTCCCTAAATTGACGAAATTTACGAAATTCCAAAAATAAACCAAAATATATAAACCTAAAATAAAACTAACATGTCCATTGTTAGGATCGAATTCCATTGAAGCCTTTTAGTGAAAGAGGGAGAAGAGATGTGAAGTGGGATGAACAAGATCGGAAATGGAGTGTCAACAAGAATACAGGAGGTGTGAAGAAGACGAGAAGAGATGTGAAGAACTCTGTATTTACTTTCGTCTGCCTCAGTCAAATGCCAATTTCCCATATATTCGTTTCAGTAGGCTTTGACTACTTTTAAGATATGTTCAAAATTATACACTATTTACTGTGCAGATGAATAATTGGTGCGGATTCAAAATATAATGTATTATATACATCATAATATTATATAGACTATATAGGATAATATTGTATATAATATATAAGATAATATTGAATCCTATTTAGTTTCAAAATTGGATAATATATAGGATAATCTTGAATATTTTTCGAAATTGGATAATATATAGGATAATCTTGAATATTTTTCGAAATTGGATAATGTTTTACGTAAGAATAATTACTAATCTATAATTTTATATAATATATATGATAATATTTATCAAGATTTTACGTAATAATAATTAGGAACCCTAATATTCTCATTTATGTTATCAACCCTAATCTCAATTCTTTTATCAACCCTACTATTTTGCATTATTTAAAATTAATTTTCGAAAATATTGATCAAGATCTTCAAATTTTTCAAATATAATATTCGAATGGATTCAAATATATTTGGAATATTTCGGATTGTTGATATTTCGAATGGATCACAAATATGGCAATTTGGACTAAAAACTACCCAAATATTTCGAATTCTTGAGATTGGAATGGATCACAAATATCTATGTATCTACAAATCTCCTACCATGACACTAAACGAAGCAACATCACGTGAAAGTGAAAGTAAACCCTAACGCACACTAATAGTAAGATTCTGATTTCTGACCCTCAGAGAATATATTCTCTAACCTGCAAAAAGTGATTGAATGGAAACAGAAAGGGACGACCATATGCGTAGAGAGAGAGCGAAAGCGAGAGCGAGAGACAGCGAGAGAGCGACAAAGACAGAGAGCGAGAGGGCTTCAGCGAGAGATAGAGAGAGAGAGAGAGAGAGAGAGAGAGAGAGAGAGGAGAGAGAGAGAGAGAGAAAGAGAGAGCGATCTCTTCATCACCTACAAAGAGAGACAATAGTTACAGTTTCACATGCATATGGTTTTTTCAAAGTTTAATAACGTTAATATTTTCGAGAATGGATACTGGTACAATGGTTTAATTCTCCGGAAAAACATGTTAGGTCTCTGGTTCGATTCCTATTGGCGACTTATATTTCATTTTGTTTTGTTTATTCTACAATTATCTTCTACAAATAAAAAAGTTATAATTTGTTTGAGAATTGAAAATGGCACATCGGTCTGTTACTTTGGGAATAATATCGAGGTCGCGGGTTCGAACTGTCTTCAGCGCAAATAAATGTAGTGTATTTTTTATAATATAAAAACATTTTTCGAAACAAACAAATAAATGCAGTCTTAATTTATTTTTTTTAATATAAACACGTCTTCTCGAAACAAACACCCGACACACACCTGCACACACACTCTGCACACACACCTGCATACACACTGCACACACACTTAGTATGAAGTCTATTTTTTTGTACATTTTTGCATTTATGGAAATTCATGTACATTTTTGCATTTTCAAACTTTGATTTGTATACTTTTGACATTCCACTCAAAAAATAACACAAACATTCTCATGGAGTCGACACCACGTTGTATATTCTCGTTTTTTCTTGTTTCCATAGGTCTCCTTCATCCACTTCCTTCTTTTCCTCTTCGATCCACTTTTTTTTATGTCCCTACCTAGAGCCGATCCTATGAGAGTACGCCTCAAAAACTTCGGACACATCTGGAATTTGCAAATTTTACTAATCAGAATAAAAAGAAGGTATCAGGAAAAAGCGGTGGTTACTCAACAACTAAATACCAGAATGGTCTCCCACGAAAAGTATGAAATTTGAATCTTCAGTATGACCGAGAAAAGTTGTACTTCTGCATTTATTAATTACAAAAGAATATCCCTCTTAGTTTGAAAAATATTTATTTTAACCAGGACAATATTAAGTAGAAAATGCAACGTATAGTTTTAATGAATTTGTATGGTATACACTCTACAGTATGACGGAATAGCATACGATCCACCCGTTGAAAATAAGTTTGGCTAGAGCAAGATTCACGTGTTTGTTGCATGTTTCAACAAATATATAATAATGATGAAATAATGAGGTTCCTTATTTTTATACACCACGTTGTATATTCTCGTTTTTTCTTGTTTCCATAAGTCTCCTTCATCCACTTCCTTCTTTTCCTCTTCGATCCACTTTTTTTTATGTCCCTACCTAGAGCTACGCCTCAAAAACTTCGGACACATCTGGAATTTGCAAATTTTACTAATCAGAATAAAAAGAAGGTATCAGGAAAAAGCGGTGGTTACTCAACAACTAAATACCAGAATGGTCTCCCACGAAAAGTATGAAATTTGAATCTTCAGTATGACCGAGAAAAGTTGTACTTCTGCATTTATTAATTAAAAAAGAATATCCCTCTTAGTTTGAAAAATATTTATTTTAACCAGGACAATATTAAGTAGAAAATGCAACGTATAGTTTTAATGAATTTGTATGGTATACACTCTACAGTATGACGGAATAGCATACGATCCACCCGTTGAAAATAAGTTTGGCTAGAGCAAGATTCACGTGTTTGTTGCATGTTTCAACAAATATATAATAATGATGAAATAATGAGGTTCCTTATTTTTATACACAAATTATTTATTATATTTAATGTTGGGAAAATACTAAGAATACCCACTTTCAAAATAATATTGCACCAGCTGGCACTTCTAAAGCAAAAATGCAATACCACCCACCCGGACAATTTTGTCCCTATTCTGCTGTGATCTGGTCAAAAGCTGCAGCTCTGACAAAAGCTGGGGGAAAGTTGATGAGTTGGCCAACAAAGCCTGAAGCTAGGCACCTGAAGCTGAAGCTACACACCTGAAGCTACGTGAAGCTAGTTACAAATTAATTTCGACAGCTTGACATTTCCCGCCACTTGACAAGTCCAAATTCCCACGCGACACAATTTTGACTTTCCTGCCATGGATTTGTCCTTTAAATTCAGCAGCAATGAATGACTTTCAGAATGAAATTAAGAGATTCCCTTCTCACGCCATGCATTTGCCCTTTTAAATAATTTTTAATTTTTTTTCTAATGCTTAGTTTTATTTCTCTATATTAAAATGAATATACTTATTTTTATTTCATTTCATTTAAGAGATTCCCACGCCTATGCATTTGTCCTTTTGAGTTGAATTTTATTTTTTAATTTTATAATGCTTAGATTATGCATTTCATTTATCAGATGGTCAAATCATTAGGTTTTTTTCCCCATATAAAAATGTACTCCCTCCGTCCCGCCCGACATGGCCTAATAGGCTTTGGGCACGATTATTAAGAAAGTGGGTAGTTGTGTGTAAAGTGGTATAAAGTGGTGGGACCCATTAGAATTTATTAGAGTATTATTTTAGTTAGTGGCCAAGTCAAGTGGGACAAGGAAAAAGAGGAAAGAAGCCATGTCGGGCGGGACGGAGGGAGTATAAAATAGGGAAAAAATAAAGATTATTATTAAATTTAAAAATGATAATGTCCTCATATTTTCCACACCTATAAGAATGATAATGTCCTCAAAAAAATGATAATTTCATATACTTTTGGATTAATAATAGTTACTAGGGTTTTTGTAATTAATTTTCTAAAAATAAATTAGTTTTGGTAATTATTTATCCCTTAATAAATAAGGAAATAAATATATTAGGATTTATGGATAAAAAATTGTTCTAGAAAATATATTTCATAGATTATATATTACTAATAAATAAATTAAAAATAGTATTTGCATATTTATAATATTTTTGAATGAAATCGATCCCTTAAAAGAAGGGATTTGAACCGTATTCTTATTGATACCACGACTACATTAAAGGCGAAGTGCAAGTGAATTGTCACACCACTAACACCACTTTCATCAACATTTGTTTTCGCTCACCACCCTCTTTTCCATTTTCTGCAGTTATTTTCCCTCACCACACTCATATTCTTTTTTGACAAACTCTGCATAACTTCAAAAAACTTCTATCTTGTGCAAAAAAATCGACGCGAGTCTCTTCTCAAGCAAAAACCTCTATCTTGTGAAGCTCTCCGACACGACTCTCTTCAAAAGACCTCTATCTTGTGAAGATCTTTCGAAGCTTGGTCGAA
This sequence comes from Lavandula angustifolia, assembly GCA_028984105.1. NCBI lineage: Eukaryota > Viridiplantae > Streptophyta > Magnoliopsida > Lamiales > Lamiaceae > Lavandula > Lavandula angustifolia. The sequence continues at coordinate 11,403,839 of CM054816.1, read as the reverse complement.
ATGGCTGACAATATTGCAAGCGAGCAGGTTAGTTGCGTAGAATCCGATTTTTTGTAATGAAAACTAGTGTTTTTATCGTGTAGTAATGATCGATGCTCTTGTGATAGGCTTATCTCAAACTTCTGTAGTTTATTTGATATTTTTAAGGCCCATGGAATAAAAAAATATTTGATTTTTTGAAGGCAAATAATCAGTTCTTGTATGTAGAGATGTTTTATAAATTAGGGTTTGTAATTATTGTAAATATTGTAAGTGATAATTCACATATTATGAACAAAAACGATTATAATTTCCGCATTTTAGTCTTTAAAAGTTTTATATCCCCAAATAAAATGTCTGATATAGAATATATTAATAGTACAAAGATATACTTGATTTAAATAGAGAACGAATTCCTTTTTAAGATTTATTAGTATATACAAAATTTTATAAATTTTATAAAATATTTTTATATATTTTATCTTAAATTTTTATTATTTAAATATATTAATACATATTTACATATTAATATATATATATTAAAATAGTTGAATATATTTTAATGTATTAATATATTTGATATAAAATTTATTCATACATTTTATGTTAAATTCAAGTATAAAACTAATATGTTTTTCAGATTTACATATTAATATAATTTTATTTTAAATTGAAATTTTTTATAATGTAGTATATATTTTTTTAATATAATACATTTAAATATATTAGTACGGATTTACATAATAATATATATAAAATAGTATTTATATACTTGAAAGTATTAATATATTTTATCTTAAATTTTTATCAATAGTATATTTTTTTGTAATATAATACATGTAAAGACGTTTATTAAAGCAGGTCTTGTATTTACTGTTATTATTGTAAGTGATAATTCACATATTATGATTAAAACCGAATATAATTTCCGTATGTAAGTCATTAAAAGTTTTATATCCTCGTATAAAATGTCTTAAATACAACATATAAATTATACGGAGATATACGATATTTAAATAGAGAACGAATTAATTTTGATGATTCATTAGAATATATATAATCCCATTATTATTATTTTTTTTCTTACAATATACTCCCTCCGTCCCGCTATTTGTGGCCATGTTTTTTTCGACACGGGAATTAAGAGAGTAGATGATAAAGTATTAGAGAGAGAGTAGATGATAAAGTATGAGAGAGAAGATGAGTAAGATAATGAGAGAGTATGAGAGAAAGGATGATAAAATAGGAGAGAGAATGTAATAAAGTAGGAGATAGAAGATGATAGAGTAGAAGATATGATAGTAATTTTTTACCAAATTAGGAAAGTGACCACAAATAAAGGGACACCCTTTTCGGAAAAGTGAGCCACAAATAGCGGGACAGAGGCAGTAATTTATTGAAATACAATAATACAAATTTGAATATTAAAATATATAATAACATTATATCAATATTTTTGTATGTATTACTATATTTATTTTAGATATATTTTTATTATAATATATTACATTTAATTATATTAATACATATTTAAAAATTAATATATAGAAAATAGTATTTATATATTTTAATTTATTAATATATTTTATCTTAAATTTATTTTTATTATAATATAGTACATTTTATTATATTATAGTATATTTAAATATATTAATACTGATTTAGATATTAATATATAAAATAGTATTTATGTATTTTAATGTATTAATATATTTTATCTTAAATATTTATTAATATTATATAATAGATTTAAATATATCAATACAAATTTACATATTAATATATATAAAATATTTGAATATATAATACATTTAAATATATTACTACGGATTTACATATTAATATATATAAAATAGTATTTATATATTTTAAAATATTAAAATATTTTATCTTAAATGTCTATCATCTAATAGAGTATATTTTATTATAATATACAACATAAAAAAGATGTTTATTAAAGTAGGTTTTGTATTTACTGTTATTACTATAAGTAAGAATTGAAATATAAATAAAAACGATTATAATTGACGTAATTAAGTCTTTAAAAGTTTTATATCCCCAAATAAAATGTCTGATATAGAATATATAAATAATACATAGATATACTGGATTTAAACAGAGAACGAATTCCTTTTTAAGAATAGTAAATATAATAAATTTTAATACAGAGATATAATGGATTTACACAGAGAATTATATATTTTATTATAATATAATAGATTTAAATATATTAGTACATATTTAAATATTAATATATATAAAATATTTGAATCTTGAGGGCGTCAAAGATAAGATCCATGCATTCCACACCGCAGGATCTGAAAGCGAGTACTGGTTCGAACCAGAATCTTCTGTTGTCATTGTAGATGAAAGCTAAATCTGCAAAATGAACGTTAACACTCGAAAATAGAGTAAGTCAGTAATTAGCAGAAACCGTTTATGAGATTTACCGAATGATTAGTGCTAGAAGATAATAGATTTCTTAAGCAAGATATATGCGGAGCACTAGATCGTTCGAAAATGGCGAAAATGTATTTAGATGAGAGATATACTCAGATGTGTATGTCATCTGAATATGAACGGTTTATTCATCATGCGGTTGAGATTAAACTGATTTTGAAATGTGGATGGCTCAAATTAAATATTATAAGAGGTTATGATTACTTTGCCGTCTATAATCTCGGCCAACTTATCTTTATCATCTAAAAGGTAAGGTCAAATGACATGCATTTAATGCGCCGCATTCAGTATTATGGAATGTCGTGCTTTTAATGAAAATGATATGCTTAATGACATAACATTAATAGCGGGATATAAATGTGATGACATGTTGGACACCAAATGCTGAATAAATACTCATAGCCTGTCAGCTGAACATAGTAGTCAACTGATACCATTGTGAAGACGCTGAGTATTTCAGCAGTACTGAGAGTAAGTTCGCCCTTACTCAGTACCCCCTGGATCGTCTTATTGAATTGAGACAGTAGAATCCAGTAGACCTAGTTCTACTGAGAGTTCGTTGAATCTGTTCTCAGCTAGAGGTTTGGTCAGTATGTCATCCCTTTGTTTATCAGTGTGGATTTTCTCCATCCTGGTATCTTTCTTCTCGACATGGTTTCTAATGAAGCGATGTCGTATGTCCACGTGCTTGCATCGTGTATGAAGAACTAGATTTTTTTTGTAATTGCAATTGCACTGGTACTGTTGCAGTAGATCGACACTTCATCTTGTTGTATGTTGTAATCTCTCAGCAGTTGTCGAAGCCACAGTATCTGGGCGCAACGGCTTCCGACAGCTCATATTCAGCTTCAATAGTGGACGTAGCTACTGAGTGCTGTTTCTTTGAGAACTACAATATGAGCTTACTGCCAAGGAACTGACATGTTCCAGAAGTCGACTTTCTGTCGATTCAACATCTTGCATAATCAGCATTAGAATAACCAGTTAGTTCAAGATTATCATCAGTAGGATACCATAACCTAACATCAGGTGTTCCTTTCAGGTAACAGAGAATATTCTTCGCTGAGTCTACATGACTCCGCTTGGGATTCGCCTGAAATCTCACGCCTACACCTACAACATAAGTTATATATGGTCTGCTCGCTGTTAGGTATAGTAAGGATCCAATAATAGCACGATAATCAGTTGAGTTAACAGATACTCCCTCTTTATCAAGATCAATCTTGAGATTGATATTCATGGGTATCTTCACTTATTTGCAGGATTCACAGCTGAACTTCTTGATGAGATCTCTAGTGTATTTAGCTTGATTAATGAATATTCCCTTCTTAGATTATTTTACTTGAAGTCCAAGAAAATAATTTATTTCTCCCATCATCGATATTTTGAACTTCTCTTTCATCATATACTCAAATTTCTGACACATGGTCAGATTCCTAAATCCAAAGATGATGTCGTCCATATAGATATGCACCATTAGAATGTCATCTTCTTACTTGACACTGAATTGGGTGCGATCTACTGTTCCATTATGAAAACCTCTATTGGGAGATGATTCAGTCCCTCCACAACTTGTTGGGAGATAACTCAGTAGCCTAGTGCTCTGAAGATTTGAAGATCCCAAAACCCTACTTTGACTGTTGAACCATTCCGTTGTAATGTATTGTTCTGTCTCTGAGGTTTCAGACTCAGTAGACACTCTTCATTTGGTTCATGTGCTCAGTAGATTATCGGCCTCAGTACCAGAAGAAGAAGACTCAGTGATACTGGACTCAGCCGGAGCAGTATACTGAATGGAGTCAGTGGAACTGAACTCAGCAGGAGTAGTTCACTGAACTCAGAGTTGTTCTTCAGTAGAGCTGACTCAGCAGGAGTATGCTACTGAATATAGATCAGACTCAGCAACGGCTGAACAGTCTTCTGACTGTCATGATTTATTAAGTCAAATCAGCAGAATCTTACGAGGTATAGAGAAGTCAGCTTCAGATCTACCTTGAAGTCTGTTCTGTCTCACCTACTTTCTTCAGCCTCGACCAATGACGAGCGGCCAGCTGTCCACTTTCTGATTAAAGCTGCAAGTCAACAACTTTCCAGAAATGGAGGGAAAAGACTCTGCCACCATCTTTGAAAGAGCCGTTAGCTACCCAAAAGAGAGAGACACAAGGATCGTCGTCTCCAACGGATCTATCCATGTCTCTGCTCTATAAATAGAGGGATAAATTCAAAATGAAGCTCAGGAGGAAAAACCTAAGAGAGAACAAGAACACGAGCATTCACGAGCAACTCAAAACGACTTAAGCTTTCCGCAAGATCTTCACAAAGTAATCTCCAGCGAAAGGCAGCATACTTGCTCATAGGGAACCAAGCTGAACTAGATTACAAAGCCTCTAGTATCCAAGCGACTGAATACGAACCCAAGTCTGTACTTAACCGTTCGTCGCTCTAGAAGCCACTTTCTCGTTCCCTATCCCTCTTACCTAGGCTCAACAGTTCTTATCCATAGCTTAGACGAAGGAGTTCATATCTGAACTGAACCTTATTGTAAAAGACTCCTTCATAGTTGGAGAGTTTGTCAAACACTTTAGTTTGATACCTTGTAAACTGAGACTTTCTCAGTATAAATCTCAAGACCAGTGTTTGTCCAGTGTACAAACTGACTGAGACTATCTCAGTATATTACATAGCTTCCTGATCTTTCGGGACAGTGGACGTAGGATTGTTGGATCCGAACCACTTTAAAAATTGTCTGTGTTCTGTCTTCTTTTTACTGTTGCATTGATTACGGTTCATACTGAAAATATTTCTAAAATCATTCCACTGAGTTTCAGCAAAGCTTAATCGATCGCACTAATATACTGAAACTATTTTCTTAAAATCTTTTTCTAAACTAAACTGAATTTGGGCCTACACATTTCCGTACTATACTGAACTCAGCTGAATGGTACTGAATTCTGACTCAAGTCAGCTAGCATGCCTCAGTGAAGTCAGTCACTCTGCCACACTATCCAGAACAACTTATTTGGTCTACTGAACTTGTTCAGTACGACACTCTCCTGAAAAGGAATGTTTGTGTTTAAAGTTGAGAAATTATTTTCAGGTGTATTCACCCCCCCTCTACACCTGAACGTTTAATCTCGGGACCAACAATTGGGATCAGAGCAGGAGTTCTCTAAGACTCTTGTTATTCTAAAACTGGTCTACTTGAACGGGTCCAGAAAATGTTTTCACTTCATATCATTCTTCATTCATATCATTATCTACTATGTCTGATATGTCAGGAATCAGGATGGTACCCATGTTCTCAGTAGAGAACTACGGGGTATGGCGAGTCAGAATGGAGGCACATCTGACTTCCCTCCACGACAGCTTGACAAAGGTACTGGAGGACGGACCTATCGTTCTGATGGTTGGTAGTGTCGTAACTCAGGACCCAACACAAGGAGGAGGCATGGTGACCGGGAAGAAGATCCCTAAAGACAGAAGTCTCTTCACCCCTGAGGAGAAGAAGCTTCACAACTTAGATCGGGTCGCCAAAAACGCTATACTGACACACCCTAAGCGATTTTTATCTCGGGAGAGTTCAGGACTGCATGTCCGCGAATGAACTCTGGGATGCTCTAGCGCTACTGAGTCGGGGGACTCAGAAGATCAAAGCAAACAAACTGGCGCTGGAACTTCAGAAGCTGGAGAGACTGTCACTCATGCCCGGCGACACGATTGAAGATCTCAATGTCAGATTACGGATCTGATGAACTCTATCAACGGGCTGGGAAAGACGTTCTCCAACCGAGAGATGAATCTCAAGATTTTGAGGGCACTGCCAGACAGTCATTGGACTCCCTTTTTGCTACTTTACTGAGACATTCTGATTTAGATATTGTTACTCATGACCATTTCTTTTCAGAACTTAAAGCTGAGGAGTTCGAGTTTGGTCTACCTCAAAGGAAGCAGCGAGCTAAAGCTGACACCCAAATCGACCATGCTTTCAAAGCATCAGTCAACACAGCGGCTCTAGCGTCTAGCAAGGCTGAACCTTCACTCAGTGACTTATAAGAAGGAAACCTAGCTAAGAAGTACGCGCTACTTGCCGTGAAGTATCAGAAGGAGAAGGAGAGGCGCAGAAAACTCTCAAGAGTCGTCAGAGACTCCAAGGGTAAGTCTGAGTATACACCTAAGCGCACTCCTGACTCACATACTTTTGAATGCAGGAAACAGGAGGACTCAGCTCAGTCGAAAGACAGCGAGAGCAAAGAAGAGAGAGTCACTACCTGCTACAACTACAAGAAGCCAGGATAATATCAGTATGATTATCCTTAGCTCAGCACTGCTGAGAGAGCAGCACGCAAAGCTCGAAGGGAGAAGTTCATCAAGAAGCGTCAAGCATATATAGCTGGTGAACTCTCAGATGACTCAAATGAAGTCGATTTCTTCATGGATTCATCCAACGAGGAATCGGCATTCATGGCCGTAGAACTTGAAGAAGACGCTGAAAAGTGTCTCATGGCAGGAGAAGAGGATGAGGTAAACTCTCACGCTCCATTTAACTCCTCTTCACACTGCACACACGATACTATTTCAGGTGCAAATGAGAATCTGGACATCGCAATCGCATATGAAGAACTACTCGACGAGCAGATTCAGATGAGTCTGTAGCTCAGTAAGACTCTTCAGGAGTTGGATACCGTGAAAGTGGAGAATCAGAGACTTTCTTAGGAGAGTCAGGTTGCTACTGAGTGAGAAGGACTTGTGTTGAGACTCAGGGAGGAGATAAACTCTCTGATGGCGAAGTCTCAGCATCAAGAAGATCAGATCTCAGTACTGACTAATGACTTGACTCAGAAAGATACTGAACTGGGTCTACTGAAGCAAGAGTTGTCAGGACTTCAGACCGAGCACGAACTGATGAAGAAAAGCGATGATGTCTGGAGGAACCTAATGACAGAGCGGTACATGGGCGCTGAAAAGAAGCTTGAGGCGATGCTAGCAAGCAACAAGCCTAAGCACTGCAAGGAGGGACTTGGATTCAGCCATGGAGCCTCCTCATCTGTCCCCATAGGCTCAGAAAACCGGCTAGCTGATAGATTTGTTCAAGGGGAGACCATCAACGCAGAGATTCTGAATCCCCTAGCCAAGAACAAACAAAAGATGAAAGCACCTCATCCCATCTATCAACATTCTGACAAGAAGATCAGTTCCAAATCACCCCAGTTCAGTCAAGGGGGAACTAGCAAAGTTAAGTGGGCTGATCAGTATGGACCTCCGCAGCTGACACATCCAGCTCAGTATGGGTAATATTATTATGATCCTATAGTCAGGAGAGGACCTAAGAGTCAGAAGAAGAAGAAGAAGAAAGTCGTGCAGAAGGCAAAGGCCAGTGGTCAAGTATATTGATCAAAGTGGGAAGAAACTGTCTGAGACCACCAGAGTCGTAAGACGGATCTAGGTTTCCAAAACTAACATCTAAGGACCCAAAATCAAAAATAAAGGGTACCTAAATATAATTTTGTTTTGCAGGTGCACAAGGACCCTTGGTATGTGGACAACGGATGCTCAAGACACATGACATACCAAAAGGACCTACTGAAGAATTATACTACTGAAGAAGGACCCCGAATCGAGTTTGGAGACAACGCAAAAGGCTATACCAGAGGATATGGAACACTCAGCATTGGAACCGCAACAGTTCTAAGAGTATCATATGTTGAAGGACTTCAGCATATCCTTCTCTCTGTTAGTCAATTTTGTGATAACTCAAATAGAGTGATTTTTGATGCTGCTTTCTGTGATGTCATTGATAAATCTATAGGGAAAACAGTGTTGTCAGGTTCACGCAAAAAGAATATCTACGTAGCTGACTGTAACTCAGCTGAACCTGAAGCTTGTCTGTTGGCGAAGAACGACAACAAAACAGGGTGGCTCTGGCACAGAAGACTCAGCCATCTCAACTTCAAGATGCTCAACAAGCTAGCTAGAAACACTCTAGCAAGAGGACTGTCGAATGAAGTATTCAGCAAAGACACTCAGTGTGAAGCGTGTCTGAAGGGAAAGTAAACAAGGAATCAAAATCCACATGTTCCATCTCCTTCCACTGATGGAATCCTTCAGCTGCTACATTTGGATTTATTCGGTCCAGTCTCTCCGGTGACGATCAGAGGCAAAAAGTAT